>OU461582.1:33079973-33343006 GCA_911812115.1 Pristionchus exspectatus | reverse complement strand
AAAAAATGTGGCGTGAGCTAGGAGCTCTGTCACGCGTGCTTTAGGATGTGCGTGAGCTAGGAGCTCTGTCACGCGTGCTAAAAAATGTTGGCGGAGCTAGGAGCTCTGTCACGCGTGCTAAAAAATGTGGCGTGAGCTAGGAGCTCTGTCACGCGTGCTTTAGGATGTGGTCGAGCTAGGAGCTCTGTCACGCGTGCTTTAGGATGTGCGTGAGCTAGGAGCTCTGTCACGCGTGCTAAAAAATGTGGCGTGAGCTAGGAGCTCTGTCACGCGTGCTAAAAAATGTGGCGTGAGCTAGGAGCTCTGTCACGCGTGCTTTAGGATGTGGCGTGAGCTAGGACCTCTGTCACGCTGAAATAGTAACCAATATCTCTCTTACGGAGTATTGGTTACTATTTCTGAACCAGTTCAACTTCGGCGGTTGGATGACTCAATCAAGATCGCGGGAATGATCAACAAGACGGGACAGGAGCTGGTGGAGGGCGAGTGCGTTTTATTTGATATTATTCAATAAAAATCATTAATTTTTGACGGCCGAGTATTACAAATTGGTGATTCGAGTTTCTTTGCTATCTGTAGGAAGTATCTAGCCTGAAAGTGCCGGGTGGAATTTGAGAGCGCCTTTCATACTCGATCAAATGGAGAAAAATCGAATCTTACAGATACGTGGACGGGTTCAAGTCATCGATGAGGAAGTGACTCGACAGTGGGTGAAAGGAGTTGGATTCGGCATTCTGATGAAGCACCGATCTATATGAGGGTAAGCGGATCCGGGCAAAACTGAAATGGAAATACCGTCCATCATACTGCATCGGCGTTTCAATAGGCGCATGAACGACAGGTCCTATAGTTGTAATGATAATGTGGTGATAATTTTTGATAAATAATAGAACCGAGAAACTGGCTACCATGCCGATGACCATTTGGTGTTTCATGGCGCGCTCATAAGCTCGATTCACTCCGGGGTGCAGTGAATTTGTCTTTCCCTCGAAAATCGAATAAAATGGCGCAATGCCTTGTACTCTTATATTTCATCGACGATTGTCTAATCCATAATTTCTTCTCGTTTATCTTTTTCTAATTTCATTTATTTTTTGAGGCACGATTATTCGTTTCCTTCGCCGTCTCGAGGAATTGCTCAAGGATGTTCAGCTGCAGCTGACGTCATTGATAAAAGAAGCTAAAGGTGAGGAAAACTGACTCTCTCAATTCACCATGCTCTCTCGGTGTAACTAGCGGAGTCTATTGGCCGGATCAAATCACATTTGCCGGCTCCTATAGAAAGTTGGATGATTAGGAAACGGTGGTCTATTTCCCGGTCGCGGAATAATTGATAATTTTGCAGAGTACTTTCGATGACATTCGCTCTGCGATCAGACGCGATATCGTCTTCGCTTCCAGTCTCTATTGTAATTCGATAATCTGAGGATTACGGTGTCTGTAAATCGATAATCTGAGAGTTACGGTATCTGCACCGATGGATGTTTTTGTTACGGATATGTATTGTTATTTGACTGATTTCATGATAAGAAGATCTCTCGTGTTCACCTAATTATTTGAAAGAAGAATGGGCGTAATGAAATTATGTTATTTACTGAATAAAGTTGTTTTCATAGAGATGCCCATGAAAAGTTCCAGAGGTTCGCAGTACCTCTGAATTACCTGCTGGAGTCGAAGTCGTCTATCATAATTTATCCGTTTCATACCGTATTCCTTCCCCATTCCCTCATTCTCGTGAGTGAGCTTGAACTCAATGGAAAAGTAACCATCCGCATCAAAACAGACTCGACCAACAAGCGTTCATTTTTAGTTGCTTATCGATTTTTGTTGTCCCAACCATGCCACTAAAATCAAGCTCAACCAAGCCAAAAATATATTAAAATTTAGCAATTTGAAAAAAATAGTTTGTGATTAGCTAGATACTGTATGTTTTTGAACTAATCGATGCCGTTAGCACCTGCTGCGCTCTGTATGTGATCGAGGTTCCTTATTTTGCTCTCGAAATTGTTGTTTAATCCCCACTTTATCGCTATTTTTTTCTCGCGAGTGCATCCCAAAGTTCTTCTGAATATTCGTCCCATTTTCCCCCATTTGGATGTGTTTATGGCCCCGCGCTGTACGATTTCATTGCTAAAATAATTAAGCACTTTTATTCATGTTCCCTTCCCTTCTCTCATTTCTCGTTTATTTTGCTAACATCCATTCTTTTAACTTTTAATCATTTGATCGTAAGATCATTGAAGTATCCATTTGAAGCGAATTATGCGGTTTGCGCGTTTTGGATAACAGCTGTGTGTTGTTCGAATCACAGTTATGAAACTTATTTACGCCGTTCGCTCTTCTGAGCAAGGTTTACTTACCTTTCTTGATGTCGACCCCACCATCTACGCATATCCTCTTTAACCTTCGAATTTGTGTCATCGTCCACAGTTGTTGTTTGCTTAAATAATCACAATTACAGTGCACTCCAATGGTCTCTTTCTTGCCGACGACAACTCGTTGCCCATCGACTACAACAATTCCCATGACGTCCTCAAGTGAATGAAAGAAGGAAGAAGTCAAGCAGACAAAGGTGAATCACGAAACTTAACATTACGGCTTTAGAAAATAACGTGTGGAATTGCGATAGTTCGCTTCTCTAAAGGATTTGCGCCTTTGGGATACTAATAGCCCTCATTGAATGCACTAGCCCTGTTCAATGCTCACACACGGTAGTATTTTACTATCGTAATCAATCAATTATCCTCGTTGCAGACGTGAACCCGCTGAAGCTGCGCAATGTGCCCGAGTGTCTCGCCAAGAATCTCGTCCAGAAGGTACGGTAATTATCGATATTATTGATTGATGAGAGCAGAATTGGTGACTCGTACTAATTGCTTTCGTTAGATACCCCCTTTTCATTTCTATGAAGTACTGTGTAACTTCCTCTTTCCAGGCTGCGACAGTCTTTCCTTCTCTCGCCTTCGTCTGTACACTGACGTCTCTTTCCATCTCTCCAACGAATGCTTCTGACTGGTTGGCCTACGCAGACAAGGTGAGAAAGAAGAAGAAGTGTATGAATAACCAAACATGCACCATAATAAAGGACATAATGCAATCTGAGTCTTTTACGTAATTTACTGTCCCTTGTGATCCGCGTGTGTTGCCACAAATAGGAATCAAAATAGGTTAGCATCTATTTGTCTATTCTCGCCCTTCCCCCCCCCCCTTCCTCATGTGACAGGTGATGACACGATATTGATTTCTACTGCTCTTTTCGCTTATATATCGCATAAGACTATACGAAGAGGTCAAATGCTCCTCCGTAAGGACCTACGCACATCACGTTTTCTGGTAAATTTGAACAAAAAATATAGAAGAACAAACCACTGATCGACAAAAACGGAAGAAATGACCAGAAACATAACCAAAACTTATAAACAAACTAACTTAACTTTTTAAAAACAGTAACTTATAAATTAATCATTAATTTTGTTTATATCCAACAACTATGTGTTTGCAATTGCAGTGCTTAACACGTGGACTGGCTGACGAGACCAAGGAAGGACTTTGTCATGCTGACCAAGGAATCTAAAAGCTAAGTACACCTTAGGATGTGGCGTGAGCTAGGAGCTCTGTCACGCGTGCTAAAAAATGTGGCGTGAGCTAGGAGCTCTGTCACGCGTGCTAAAAAAATGTGGCGTGAGCTAGGAGCTCTGTCACGCGTGCTAAAAAATGTGGCGTGAGCTAGGAGCTCTGTCACGCGTGCTTTAGGATGTGGCGTGAGCTAGGAGCTCTGTCACGCATGCTAAAAAATGTGGCGTGAGCTAGGAGCTCTGTCACGCGTGCTAAAAAATGTGGCGTGAGCTAGGAGCTCTGTCACGCGTGCTTTAAAATGTGGCGTGAGCTAGGAGCTCTGTCACGCGTGCTAAAAAATGTGGCGTGAGCTAGGAGCTCTGTCACGCGTGCTAAAAAATGTGGCGTGAGCTAGGAGCTCTGTCACGCGTGCTTTAGGATGTGGCGTGAGCTAGGAGCTCTGTCACGCGTGCTTTAGGATGTGGCGTGGCTAGGAGCTCTGTCACGCGTGCTTTAGGATGTGGCGTGAGCTAGGACCTCTGTCACGCTGAAATAGTAACCAATATCTCTCTTACGAGAGGTATTGGTTACTATTTCTGAACCAGTTCAACTTCGGCGGTTGGATGACTCAATCAAGATCGCGGGAATGATCAACAAGACGGACAGGAGCTGGTGGAGGGCGAGTGCGTTTTATTTTGATATTATTCAATAAAAATCATTAATTTTTGACGGCCGAGTATTACAAATTGATGATTCGAGTTTCTTTGCTATCTGTAGGAAGTATCTAGCCTGAAAGTGCCGGGTGGAATTTGAGAGCGCCTTTTCATACTCGATCAAATGGAGAAAAATCGAATCTTACAGATACGTGGACGGGTTCAAGTCATCGATGATGAAGTGACTCGACAGTGGGTGAAAGGAGTTGGATTCGGCATTCTGATGAAGAGCACCGATCTATATGAGGGTAAGCGGATCCGGGCAAAACTGAAATGGAAATACCGTCCATCATACTGCATCGGCGTTTCAATAGGCGCATGAACGACAGGTCCTATAGTTGTAATGATAATGTGGTGATAATTTTTGATAAAATAGAACGAGAAACTGGCAACCATGCCGATGACCATTTGGTGTTTCATGGCGCGCTCATAAGCTCGATTTCACTCCGGGTGCAGTGAATTTGTCTTTCCCTCGAAAATCGAATAAAATGCGCAATGCCTTGTACTCTTATATTTCATCGACGATTGTCTAATCCATAATTTCTTCTCGTTTATCTTTTTCTAATTTCATTTATTTTTGAGGCACGATTATTCGTTTCCTTCGCCGTCTCGAGGAATTGCTCAAGGAGATGTCAGCTGCAGCTGACGTCATTGATAATAAGAAGCTAAAGGTGAGGAAAACTGACTCTCTCAATTCACCATGCTCTCTCGGTGTAACTAGCGGAGTCTATTGGCCGGATCAAATCACATTTGCCGGCTCCTATAGAAAGTTGGATGATTAGGAAACGGTGGTCTATTTCCCGGTCGCGGAATAATTGATAATTTTGCAGAGTACTTTCGATGACATTCGCTCTGCGATCAGACGCGATATCGTCTTCGCTTCCAGTCTCTATTTGTAATTCGATAATCTGAGGATTACGGTGTCTGTAAATCGATAATCTGAGAGTTACGGTATCTGCACCGATGGATGTTTTTGTTACGGATATTGTATTGTTATTTGACTGATTTCATGATAAGAAGATCTCTCGTGTTCACCTAATTTATTTGTAAAGAAGAATGTGCGTAATGAAATTATGTTATTTACTGAATAAAGTTGTTTTCATAGAGATGCCCATGAAAAGTTCCAGAGGTTCGCAGTACCTCTGAATTACCTGCTGGAGTCGAAGTCGTCTATCATAATTTATCCGTTTCATACCGTATTCCTTCCCCCATTCCCTATTCTCGTGAGTGAGCTTGAACATCAATGGAAAAGTAACCATCCGCATCAAAACAGACTCGACCAACAAGCGTTCATTTTTAGTTGCTTATCGAATTTTTGTTGTCCCAACCATGCCACTAAAATCAAGCTCAACCAAGCCAAAAATATAATTATAAAATTTAGCAATTTTGGAAAAAAATAGTTTGTGATTAGCTAGGAGTACTGTATGTTTTTGAACTAATCGATGCCGTTAGCACCTGCTGCGCTCTGTATGTGATCGAGGTTCCTTATTTTGCTCTCGAAATTGTTGTTTAATCCCCACTTTATCGCTATTTTGTTTCTCGCGAGTGCATCCCAAAGTTCTTCTGAATATTCGTCCCATTTTCCCCCATTTGGATGTGTTTATGGCCCCGCGCTGTACGATTTCATTGCTAAAATAATTAAGCACTTTTATTCATGTTCCCTTCCCTTCTCTCATTTCTCGTTTATTTTGCTAACATCCATTCTTTTAACTTTTAATCATTTGATCGTAAGATCATTGAAGTATCCATTTTGAAGCGAATTATGCGGTTTGCGCGTTTTGGATAACAGCTGTGTGTTGTTCGAATCACAGTTATGAAACTTATTTACGCCGTTCGCTCTTCTGAGCAAGGTTTACTTACCCTTTCTTGATTCGACCCCACCATCTACGCATATCCTCTTTAACCTTCGAATTTGTGTCATCGTCCACAGTTGTTGTTTGCTTAAATAATCAACAATTACAGTGCACTCCAATGGTCTCTTTCTTGCCGACGACAACTCGTTGCCCATCGACTACAACAATTCCCATGACGTCCTCAAGTGAATGAAAGAAGGAAGAAGTCAAGCTGACAAAGGTGAATCACGAAACTTAACATTACGGCTTTAGAAAATAACGTTGTGGCGTGAGCTAGGAGCTCTGTCACGCGTGCTTTAGGATGTGGCGTGAGCTAGGAGCTCTGTCACGCGTGCTAAAAAATGTGGCGTGAGCTAGGAGCTCTGTCACGCGTGCTAAAAAATGTGGCGTCAGCTAGGAGCTCTGTCACGCGTGCTAAAAAATGTGGCGTGAGCTAGGAGCTCTGTCACGCTTGCTAAAAAATGTGGCGTGAGCTAGGAGCTCTGTCACGCGTGCTTTAGGATGTGGCGTGAGCTAGGAGCTCTGTCACGCATGCTAAAAAATGTGGCGTGAGCTAGGAGCTCTGTCACGCGTGCTTTAAAATGTGGCGTGAGCTAGGAGCTCTGTCACGCGTGCTTTAGGATGTGGCGTGAGCTAGGAGCTCTGTCACGCGTGCTTTAGGATGTGGCGTGAGCTAGGAGCTCTGTCACGCGTGCTAAAAAATGTGGCGTGAGCTAGGAGCTCTGTCACGCGTGCTAAAAAATGTGGCGTGAGCTAGGAGCTCTGTCACGCGTGCTAAAAAATGTGGCGTGAGCTAGGAGCTCTGTCACGCTTGCTAAAAAATGTGGCGTGAGCTAGGAGCTCTGTCACGCGTGCTTTAGGATGTGGCGTGAGCTAGGAGCTCTGTCACGCATGCTAAAAAATGTGGCGTGAGCTAGGAGCTCTGTCACGCGTGCTAAAAAATGTGGCGTGAGCTAGGAGCTCTGTCACGTGTGCTAAAAAATGTGGCGTGAGCTAGGAGCTCTGTCACGCGTGCTTTAGGATGTGGCGTGAGCTAGGAGCTCTGTCACGCGTGCTAAAAAATGTGGCGTGAGCTAGGAGCTCTGTCACGCGTGCTAAAAAATGTGGCGTGAGCTAGGAGCTCTGTCACGCGTGCTAAAAAATGTGGCGTGAGCTAGGAGCTCTGTCACGCGTGCTTTAGGATGTGGCGTGAGCTAGGAGCTCTGTCACGCATGCTAAAAAATGTGGCGTGAGCTAGGAGCTCTGTCACGCGTGCTAAAAATGTGGCGTGAGCTAGGAGCTCTGTCACGCGTGCTTTAGGATGTGGCGTGAGCTAGGAGCTCTGTCACGCGTGCTAAAAAATGTGGCGTGAGCTAGGAGCTCTGTCACGCGTGCTTTAGGATGTGGCGTGAGCTAGGAGCTCTGTCACGCGTGCTTTAGGATGTGGCGTGAGCTAGGAGCTCTGTCACGCGTGCTAAAAAATGTGGCGTGAGCTAGGAGCTCTGTCACGCGTGCTTTAGGATGTGGCGTGAGCTAGGAGCTCTGTCACGCGTGCTAAAAAATGTGGCGTGAGCTAGGAGCTCTGTCACGCGTGCTTTAAAATGTGGCGTGAGCTAGGAGCTCTGTCACGCGTGCTAAAAAATGTGGCGTGAGCTAGGAGCTCTGTCACGCGTGCTAAAAAATGTGGCGTGAGCTAGGAGCTCTGTCACGCGTGCTAAAAAATGTGGCGTGAGCTAGGAGCTCTGTCACGCGTGCTAAAAAAATGTGGCGTGAGCTAGGAGCTCTGTCACGCGTGCTAAAAAATGTGGCGTGAGCTAGGAGCTCTGTCACGCGTGCTAAAAATGTGGCGTGAGCTAGGAGCTCTGTCACGCGTGCTTTAGGATGTGGCGTGAGCTAGGAGCTCTGTCACGCGTGCTAAAAAATGTGGCGTGAGCTAGGAGCTCTGTCACGCGTGCTAAAAAATGTGGCGTGAGCTAGGAGCTCTGTCACGCGTGCTTTAAAATGTGGCGTGAGCTAGGAGCTCTGTCACGCGTGCTTTAGGATGTGGCGTGAGCTAGGAGCTCTGTCACGCGTGCTTTAGGATGTGGCGTGAGCTAGGAGCTCTGTCACGCGTGCTAAAAAATGTGGCGTGAGCTAGGAGCTCTGTCACGCGTGCTAAAAAATGTGGCGTGAGCTAGGAGCTCTGTCACGCGTGCTAAAAAATGTGGCGTGAGCTAGGAGCTCTGTCACGCGTGCTAAAAAATGTGGCGTGAGCTAGGAGCTCTGTCACGCGTGCTTTAGGATGTGGCGTGAGCTAGGAGCTCTGTCACGCGTGCTAAAAAATGTGGCGTGAGCTAGGAGCTCTGTCACGCGTGCTTTAAAATGTGGCGTGAGCTAGGAGCTCTGTCACGCGTGCTAAAAAATGTGGCGTGAGCTAGGAGCTCTGTCACGCGTGCTAAAAAATGTGGCGTGAGCTAGGAGCTCTGTCACGCGTGCTTTAGGATGTGGCGTGAGCTAGGAGCTCTGTCACGCGTGCTAAAAAAATGTGGCGTGAGCTAGGAGCTCTGTCACGCGTGCTAAAAAAATGTGGCGTGAGCTAGGAGCTCTGTCACGCGTGCTTTAAAATGTGGCGTGAGCTAGGAGCTCTGTCACGCGTGCTTTAGGATGTGGCGTGAGCTAGGAGCTCTGTCACGCGTGCTTTAGGATGTGGCGTGAGCTAGGAGCTCTGTCACGCGTGCTAAAAAATGTGGCGTGAGCTAGGAGCTCTGTCACGCGTGCTAAAAAATGTGGCGTGAGCTAGGAGCTCTGTCACGCGTGCTAAAAAATGTGGCGTGAGCTAGGAGCTCTGTCACGCGTGCTAAAAAATGTGGCGTGAGCTAGGAGCTCTGTCACGCGTGCTAAAAATGTGGCGTGAGCTAGGAGCTCTGTCACGCGTGCTTTAGGATGTGGCGTGAGCTAGGAGCTCTGTCACGCGTGCTAAAAAATGTGGCGTGAGCTAGGAGCTCTGTCACGCGTGCTAAAAAATGTGGCGTGAGCTAGGAGCTCTGTCACGCGTGCTTTAAAATGTGGCGTGAGCTAGGAGCTCTGTCACGCGTGCTTTAGGATGTGGCGTGAGCTAGGAGCTCTGTCACGCGTGCTTTAGGATGTGGCGTGAGCTAGGAGCTCTGTCACGCGTGCTTTAGGATGTGGCGTGAGCTAGGAGCTCTGTCACGCGTGCTAAAAAATGTGGCGTGAGCTAGGAGCTCTGTCACGCGTGCTAAAAAATGTGGCGTGAGCTAGGAGCTCTGTCACGCGTGCTAAAAAATGTGGCGTGAGCTAGGAGCTCTGTCACGCGTGCTTTAGGATGTGGCGTGAGCTAGGAGCTCTGTCACGCGTGCTAAAAAATGTGGCGTGAGCTAGGAGCTCTGTCACGCGTGCTTTAAAATGTGGCGTGAGCTAGGAGCTCTGTCACGCGTGCTAAAAAATGTGGCGTGAGCTAGGAGCTCTGTCACGCGTGCTAAAAAATGTGGCGTGAGCTAGGAGCTCTGTCACGCGTGCTTTAGGATGTGGCGTGAGCTAGGAGCTCTGTCACGCGTGCTAAAAAAATGTGGCGTGAGCTAGGAGCTCTGTCACGCGTGCTAAAAAAATGTGGCGTGAGCTAGGAGCTCTGTCACGCGTGCTAAAAAAATGTGGCGTGAGCTAGGAGCTCTGTCACGCGTGCTTTAAAATGTGGCGTGAGCTAGGAGCTCTGTCACGCGTGCTTTAGGATGTGGCGTGAGCTAGGAGCTCTGTCACGCGTGCTTTAGGATGTGGCGTGAGCTAGGAGCTCTGTCACGCGTGCTTAAAAATGTGGCGTGAGCTAGGAGCTCTGTCACGCGTGCTAAAAAATGTGGCGTGAGCTACCCATCTCCTTAATTCTCTTCATACTGATTAGAGAAACTTCAGCTCCAGTATCCAGAATAGCCTCCATGCTATTTCCACCAATAATTCCCATTACCGGCTCAATCTTACGAGAATACATTTCTCCTTCCGATCCCTCTTCACCATCTCTCTCTGATTGATCCTCTCTCACTTCCACTTTATTTGCTCTATGTGATCTCGGAATGAATGGTTTGATGACATTTCCTTGTCCATTCCCATTCCCATTTCCATTTCTCCTCATTTCCTGTCCATTTCCCTGTTGACTCATAACCCTCTTCGGAGCAGTACATTCGGGACTCTTATGACCCTGATTACCACAGTTGAAGCATTTCGATTGATCTTTACACTCATTGCTCCAATGACCCTCTTTACCACAATTGAAACAAGTAATGCCCGCATTTCTCCTTGGAGGTTCATCTCTCACTCTCTGTCTACACTCCTTAGATTTGTGACCAATCTTGTGACAGTTGAAGCATTCCAGTTTCGGGCTGGCTACGTCTCCTCTCCTCACATTCATTCCTCCCCTCAAATCACTCATCTGTCTTGCAATGAATTCTACTCTTATGAGATGATCTTTCATTGCCTGATACGATTCTCCACTCTCGAACAACTCTAAGAGTTTGATGTACTCAGGAGTGGCCTTATACAGACTCATTATCTGTGTTACTCTTCTCTCTTCTTTCCTCTCTTCATCCTTGTGCAGCTTACTAACCCACTTTTCTACTTCCTCACACACCTTAGCAACTGTCCTCCCATTCAATCTCTGATCTCGCATCTTCTGTTCCAATTCAATCTTATAGAATGGACTTTCCTCACTCAATCTTCTCTCCAAATAATCTAGGCATGCCTTTGCTCCCTCTTTCTTTGTACCCTCTGGTATGTTCCTGTATTCCTCCTTAGCTTCTCCCACTAACACTTCCCTCAGTAGTGCTACAGCAGTCTTCTTATCCTCCTCCCCATATCTTATCTCAAATGCTACTCTGAAGTCCTCAAATTCCTCTTTTCTGCCCGAATACACCTTCATTGGAGGTAACCTGGTAGCTGCTTTAGGTGTCCTTCTCTCTCTCTCTCTTTCTATCCTCATCAATTCTTCCCTTTCTATCATCGTCAATTCTTCTTCCCTTCTCGACTCACTTTGACGCAACTCCTCCTGCATGGTCTTGATGGTCGTGACGTCCTCGGAATAGAGCGAGAAGTGCGCTCTTCTGTCCCTCAACCTCTTTAACTCCTGCATTTTATCATTAAATGTACTTCCTGTATCATCTTTCTTACTCTGTAGTAATTCATCTCTCTCTTCTTTCGCCTTCCTCTCCACTATCCCAATAGCCTGATTGAGAGAATCCTCGATCTCATCACGCGTCTCCAATTGTTTCCTCATATCAGCAAGTTCTCCCTCCATTTCTACTATCCTCACTTTGAGATCTTGATTCTCAACATTGAGCACACGGAGTCTCTCCATTCTCCTCCGAGCCACTTCCTGCAATGATATACTCTCTGTCTCTTCTGTCCCACTCGTTTCCTCTTGGAGTTCTTTCTCAATATTTTGTCTCTCTTCACCCATGCTAATCCAAACTTCTCCTAGTTTGACAGCATCTTCCACTCCACATACATCTAACACCTCTTTCATCAATTCTTTCCCTTCCATTTCACTTTTAATTACTTCCTTCAACTTATCTACCACTTTATCATCCGTCACCTCTTCATCTTCCTCTATCAACCGTGCTCTCACTCCTCTCCACTGCTCTTGCAATCTCTCTATATCTACTACTTTTTCAGCATACATATCAATCAAAGTGCTCAGATCAACTCCTTCTACCGTCTCATTTGCCTTTTGATAAGTCTGGCCAGTTCATCTCCACTTGCCGTCATACGTGCAAACAACCCTGCCCCATTCCATTCTTCTTCATTCGAATTAGGAAGAGGCTTCATCTCCTCCATGCACTCTCTCACTTCCTCTGACATCTGATTGATGTGTTTTTCCATATCAATAATACTTTTCTTCGAGATCTTTATCGCATTAGCCCAACTAATCAAATCATCTCTCATGAATTCGATCACCTTCCCAATTCTTTCACTTTTCTCCTCCCATATTCTCCTCATCAATTTTACCTCTTGCGAATCTCCAGCAGTGCCTTCCATCATCTGATTTGCCTCCGCAGTACTCATTTCCGGTTGAGTATCGATTGTTCTCACTTATCAGCTGACTAGTCGGTCGATAATCTCTCTTCGTCTGACGAAAACTCTCACTTCCTTCAATAGACTTATTCTCTCCTCTCCTCTCTACAATAACTCGATGCAAACTATGCAGATCCTCAGAGTAGCTGGAGATGGCCCGGCCACACAACGCTCTATCCTCTGTATCCGTTGACTTCTCAATAGAACCGAGTAGACGGCCCAGCCGCACTTCCCCTGTGTCCTATTCCTGAGACGGCCCGGCCGCACTCAATACTATTCAATCCTTTACACAAGCTTATTCGGCCCCCATGTATGGGTCCCGTTTGGGACTCTTTCTTTGTGTGTATGGACTGCGAATAGCAAGAAACAACGGATTCAATCGAAAGAAATCTTATTCTCTTACAATCGATAATCTACAATTTAGCACTCACGAATTATCGTGAGGTGAAAGAACGAGACAAGGCAATGTGCCACAATTAAAGATGCACCTAGGCAAAAAGGATCAACACGAGAAAATCTAGTTACACAAAAACAACTATTCTTGACGAGCGAGAGTGATGATTAAAAACTCACTTCGAAAAGCGAGAGGGAAAAAAGTGGTGTATTAAGACGACCAATAGTAATTGACACAATGTTACGGTAATACACAAAAATGTTCTATCGATGAATGATTATTTCAACTTTCTCTTCTTATTCTTTCTCTCTTCTCCTTTACTTGTCTCTTCTTCTCTTATTATATCATGTTGTGTGTACATTATGGGCTTCATTACAGGAGCTCTGTCACGCGTGTTAAAAAAAGTGGCGTGAGCTAGGAGCTCTGTCACGCTTGCTAAAAAATGTGGCGTGAGCTAGGAGCTCTGTCACGCGTGCTTTAGGATGTGGCGTGAGCTAGGAGCTCTGTCACGCATGCTAAAAAATGTGGCGTGAGCTAGGAGCTCTGTCACGCGTGCTAAAAAATGTGGCGTGAGCTAGGAGCTCTGTCACGCGTGCTTTAAAATGTGGCGTGAGCTAGGAGCTCTGTCACGCGTGCTAAAAAATGTGGCGTGAGCTAGGAGCTCTGTCACGCGTGCTAAAAAATGTGGCGTGAGCTAGGAGCTCTGTCACGCGTGCTTTAGGATGTGGCGTGAGCTAGGAGCTCTGTCACGCGTGCTTTAGGATGTGGCGTGAGCTAGGAGCTCTGTCACGCGTGCTAAAAAATGTGGCGTGAGCTAGGAGCTCTGTCACGCGTGCTTTAGGATGTGGCGTGAGCTAGGACCTCTGTCACGCTGAAATAGTAACCAATATCTCTCTTACGAGAGGTATTGGTTACTATTTCTGAACCAGTTCAACTTCGGCGGTTGGATGACTCAATCAAGATCGCGGGAATGATCAACAAGACGGGACAGGAGCTGGTGGAGGGCGAGTGCGTTTTATTTTGATATTATTCAATAAAAATCATTAATTTTTGACGGCCGAGTATTACAAATTGATGATTCGAGTTTCTTTGCTATCTGTAGGAAGTATCTAGCCTGAAAGTGCCGGGTGGAATTTGAGAGCGCCTTTTCATACTCGATCAAATGGAGAAAAATCGAATCTTACAGATACGTGGACGGGTTCAAGTCATCGATGATGGAAGTGACTCGACAGTGGGTGAAAGGAGTTGGATTCGGCATTCTGATGAAGAGCACCGATCTATATGAGGGTAAGCGGATCCGGGCAAAACTGAAATGGAAATACCGTCCATCATACTGCATAGGCGTTTCAATAGGCGCATGAACGACAGGTCCTATAGTTGTAATGATAATGTGGTGATAATTTTGATAAAATAGAACCGAGAAACTGGCAACCATGCCGATGACCATTTGGTGTTTCATGGCGCGCTCATAAGCTCGATTTCACTCCGGGGTGCAGTGAATTTGTCTTTCCCTCGAAAATCGAATAAAATGCGCAATGCCTTGTACTCTTATATTTCATCGACGATTGTCTAATCCATAATTTCTTCTCGTTTATCTTTTTCTAATTTCATTTATTTTTGAGGCACGATCATTCGTTTCCTTCGCCGTCTCGAGGAATTGCTCAAGGAGATGTCAGCTGCAGCTGACGTCATTGATAATAAGAAGCTAAAGGTGAGGAAAACTGACTCTCTCAATTCACCATGCTCTCTCGGTGTAACTAGCGGAGTCTATTGGCCGGATCAAATCACATTTGCCGGCTCCTATAGAAAGTTGGATGATTAGGAAACGGTGGTCTATTTCCCGGTCGCGGAATAATTGATAATTTTGCAGAGTACTTTCGATGACATTCGCTCTGCGATCAGACGCGATATCGTCTTCGCTTCCAGTCTCTATTTGTAATTCGATAATCTGAGGATTACGGTGTCTGTAAATCGATAATCTGAGAGTTACGGTATCTGCACCGATGGATGTTTTTGTTACGGATATTGTATTGTTATTTGACTGATTTCATGATAAGAAGATCTCTCGTGTTCACCTAATTTATTTGTAAAGAAGAATGGGCGTAATGAAATTATGTTATTTACTGAATAAAGTTGTTTTCATAGAGATGCCCATGAAAAGTTCCAGAGGTTCGCAGTACCTCTGAATTACCTGCTGGAGTCGAAGTCGTCTATCATAATTTATCCGTTTCATACCGTATTCCTTCCCCCATTCCCTATTCTCGTGAGTGAGCTTGAACATCAATGGAAAAGTAACCATCCGCATCAAAACAGACTCGACCAACAAGCGTTCATTTTTAGTTGCTTATCGAATTTTTGTTGTCCCAACCATGCCACTAAAATCAAGCTCAACCAAGCCAAAAATATAATTATTAAATCACGCCATTTCAAAGCACGATTTACAGGTTGATGCGAAAAATTACAGTAATTTGGTGTCGGATTAGTCGTCGTACACACGGAACCTTGGAGCGAATATTTACTTTTCAAATTAAATCAAATTTGAATTGGCGGGCAGTTGTTAAGCGTGTTGACTGTCAGTCTGAGTGGATACTCAGCTGACCGGGGCCGGTGTTTTGAGCGGGGCTGCTACGCAGTAATTACGGTGGTTGATCCATATTGATTGGTGGGCGCTACGCAGCAGCCAATCAGCAAAAAGTGGGCGGAGTCTTGCTTTTGCGTGGACCCCAAACGCCGTGTAAATTTAGCAATTTTGGAAAAAAATAGTTTGTGATTAGCTAGGAGTACTGTATGTTTTTGAACTAATCGATGCCGTTAGCACCTGCTGCGCTCTGTATGTGATCGAGGTTCCTTATTTTGCTCTCGAAATTGTTGTTTAATCCCCACTTTATCGCTATTTTGTTTCTCGCGAGTGCATCCCAAAGTTCTTCTGAATATTCGTCCCATTTTCCCCCATTTGGATGTGTTTATGGCCCCGCGCTGTACGATTTCATTGCTAAAATAATTAAGCACTTTTATTCATGTTCCCTTCCCTTCTCTCAT
Organism: Pristionchus exspectatus; assembly: GCA_911812115.1. Taxonomy (NCBI): domain Eukaryota; kingdom Metazoa; phylum Nematoda; class Chromadorea; order Rhabditida; family Neodiplogasteridae; genus Pristionchus; species Pristionchus exspectatus. The sequence continues at coordinate 33,327,419 of OU461582.1, read as the reverse complement.
TTCTCGTTTATTTTGCTAACATCCATTCTTTTAACTTTTAATCATTTGATCGTAAGATCATTGAAGTATCCATTTTGAAGCGAATTATGCGGTTTGCGCGTTTTGGATAACAGCTGTGTGTTGTTCGAATCACAGTTATGAAACTTATTTACGCCGTTCGCTCTTCTGAGCAAGGTTTACTTACCCTTTCTTGATTCGACCCCACCATCTACGCATATCCTCTTTAACCTTCGAATTTGTGTCATCGTCCACAGTTGTTGTTTGCTTAAATAATCAACAATTACAGTGCACTCCAATGGTCTCTTTCTTGCCGACGACAACTCGTTGCCCATCGACTACAACAATTCCCATGACGTCCTCAAGTGAATGAAAGAAGGAAGAAGTCAAGCAGACAAAGGTGAATCACGAAACTTAACATTACGGCTTTAGAAAATAACGTGTGGAATTGCGATAGTTAGCTTCTCTAAAGGATTTGCGCCCTTTGGGATACTAATAGCCCTCATTGAATGCACTAGCCCTGTTCAATGCTCACACACGGTAGTATTTTACTATCGTAATCAATCAATTATCCTCGTTGCAGACGTGGAACCCGCTGAAGCTGCGCAATGTGCCCGAGTGTCTCGCCAAGAATCTCGTCCAGAAGGTACGGTAATTATCGATATTATTGATTGATGAGAGCAGAATTGGTGACTCGTACTAATTGCTTTCGTTAGATACCCCCTTTTCATTTCTATGAAGTACTGTGTAACTTCCTCTTTCCAGGCTGCGACAGTCTTTCCTTCTCTCGCCTTCGTCTGTACACTGACGTCTCTTTCCATCTCTCCAACGAATGCTTCTGACTGGTTGGCCTACGCAGACAAGGTGAGAAAGAAGAAGAAAGTGTATGAAATAACCAAACATGCACCATAATAAAGGAGCATAATGCAATCTGAGTCTTTTACGTAATTTACTGTCCCTTGTGATCCGCGTGTGTTGCCACAAATAGGAATCAAAATAGGGTTAGCATCTATTTGTCTATTCTCGCCCTTCCCCCCCCCCCCTTCCATCATGTGACAGGTGATGACACGATATTGATTTCTACTGCTCTTTTCGCTTTATATATCGCATAAGACTATACGAAGAGGTCAAATGCTCCTCCCGTAAGGACCTACGCACATCACGTTTTCTGGTAAATTTGAACAAAAAATATAGAAGAACAAACCACTGATCGACAAAAACGGAAGAAATGACCAGAAACATAACCAAAACTTATAAACAAACTAACTTAACTTTTTAAAAACAGTAACTTATAAATTAATCATTAATTTTGTTTATATCCAACAACTATGTGTTTGCAATTGCAGTGCTTAACACGTGGACTGGCTGACGAGCACCCCGACCAAGGAAGGACTTTGTCATGCTGACCAAGGAATCTAAAAGCTAAGTACACCTTAGGATGTGGCGTGAGCTAGGAGCTCTGTCACGCGTGCTAAAAAATGTGGCGTGAGCTAGGAGCTCTGTCACGCGTGCTAAAAAAATGTGGCGTGAGCTAGGAGCTCTGTCACGCGTGCTAAAAAATGTGGCGTGAGCTAGGAGCTCTGTCACGCGTGCTAAAAATGTGGCGTGAGCTAGGAGCTCTGTCACGCGTGCTTTAGGATGTCGCGTGAGCTAGGAGCTCTGTCACGCGTGCTAAAAAATGTGGCGTGAGCTAGGAGCTCTGTCACGCGTGCTTTAGGATGTGGCGTGAGCTAGGAGCTCTGTCACGCGTGCTTTAAAATTTGGCGTGAGATAGGAGCTCTGTCACGCGTGCTAAAAAATGTGGCGTGAGCTAGGAGCTCTGTCACGCGTGCTAAAAAATGTGGCGTGAGCTAGGAGCTCTGTCACGCGTGCTTTAGGATGTGGCGTGAGCTAGGAGCTCTGTCACGCGTGCTAAAAAATGTGGCGTGAGCTAGGAGCTCTGTCACGCGTGCTTTAAAATGTGGCGTGAGCTAGGAGCTCTGTCACGCGTGCTAAAAAATGTGGCGTGAGCTAGGAGCTCTGTCACGCGTGCTAAAAAATGTGGCGTGAGCTAGGAGCTCTGTCACGCGTGCTTTAGGATGTGGCGTGAGCTAGGAGCTCTGTCACGCGTGCTAAAAAAATGTGGCGTGAGCTAGGAGCTCTGTCACGCGTGCTAAAAAAATGTGGCGTGAGCTAGGAGCTCTGTCACGCGTGCTTTAAAATGTGGCGTGAGCTAGGAGCTCTGTCACGCGTGCTTTAGGATGTGGCGTGAGCTAGGAGCTCTGTCACGCGTGCTTTAGGATGTGGCGTGAGCTAGGAGCTCTGTCACGCGTGCTAAAAAATGTGGAGTGAGCTAGGAGCTCTGTCACGCGTGCTTTAAAATGTGGCGTGAGCTAGGAGCTCTGTCACGCGTGCTTTAGGATGTGGCGTGAGCTAGGAGCTCTGTCACGCGTGCTAAAAAATGTGGCGTGAGCTAGGAGCTCTGTCACGCGTGCTAAAAAATGTGGCGTGAGCTAGGAGCTCTGTCACGCGTGCTTTAGGATGTGGCGTGAGCTAGGAGCTCTGTCACGCGTGCTAAAAAATGTGGCGTGAGCTAGGAGCTCTGTCACGCGTGCTAAAAAATGTGGCGTGAGCTAGGAGCTCTGTCACGCGTGCTTTAGGATGTGGCGTGAGCTAGGAGCTCTGTCACGCGTGCTTTAAAATGTGGCGTGAGCTAGGAGCTCTGTCACGCGTGCTTTAGGATGTGGCGTGAGCTAGGAGCTCTGTCACGCGTGCTTTAAAATGTGGCGTGAGCTAGGAGCTCTGTCACGCGTGCTTTAGGATGTGGCGTGAGCTAGGAGCTCTGTCACGCGTGCTTTAGGATGTGGCGTGAGCTAGGAGCTCTGTCACGCGTGCTAAAAAATGTGGCGTGAGCTAGGAGCTCTGTCACGCGTGCTAAAAAATGTGGCGTGAGCTAGGAGCTCTGTCACGCGTGCTAAAAAATGTGGCGTGAGCTAGGAGCTCTGTCACGCTTGCTAAAAAATGTGGCGTGAGCTAGGAGCTCTGTCACGCGTGCTTTAGGATGTGGCGTGAGCTAGGAGCTCTGTCACGCGTGCTAAAAAATGTGGCGTGAGCTAGGAGCTCTGTCACGCGTGCTTTAAAATGTGGCGTGAGCTAGGAGCTCTGTCACGCGTGCTAAAAAATGTGGCGTGAGCTAGGAGCTCTGTCACGCGTGCTAAAAAATGTGGCGTGAGCTAGGAGCTCTGTCACGCGTGCTTTAGGATGTGGCGTGAGCTAGGAGCTCTGTCACGCGTGCTAAAAAAATGTGGCGTGAGCTAGGAGCTCTGTCACGCGTGCTAAAAAAATGTGGCGTGAGCTAGGAGCTCTGTCACGCGTGCTTTAAAATGTGGCGTGAGCTAGGAGCTCTGTCACGCGTGCTTTAGGATGTGGCGTGAGCTAGGAGCTCTGTCACGCGTGCTTTAGGATGTGGCGTGAGCTAGGAGCTCTGTCACGCGTGCTAAAAAATGTGGAGTGAGCTAGGAGCTCTGTCACGCGTGCTTTAAAATGTGGCGTGAGCTAGGAGCTCTGTCACGCGTGCTTTAGGATGTGGCGTGAGCTAGGAGCTCTGTCACGCGTGCTAAAAAATGTGGCGTGAGCTAGGAGCTCTGTCACGCGTGCTAAAAAATGTGGCGTGAGCTAGGAGCTCTGTCACGCGTGCTTTAGGATGTGGCGTGAGCTAGGAGCTCTGTCACGCGTGCTAAAAAATGTGGCGTGAGCTAGGAGCTCTGTCACGCGTGCTAAAAAATGTGGCGTGAGCTAGGAGCTCTGTCACGCGTGCTTTAGGATGTGGCGTGAGCTAGGAGCTCTGTCACGCGTGCTTTAAAATGTGGCGTGAGCTAGGAGCTCTGTCACGCGTGCTTTAGGATGTGGCGTGAGCTAGGAGCTCTGTCACGCGTGCTTTAAAATGTGGCGTGAGCTAGGAGCTCTGTCACGCGTGCTTTAGGATGTGGCGTGAGCTAGGAGCTCTGTCACGCGTGCTTTAGGATGTGGCGTGAGCTAGGAGCTCTGTCACGCGTGCTAAAAAATGTGGCGTGAGCTAGGAGCTCTGTCACGCGTGCTAAAAAATGTGGCGTGAGCTAGGAGCTCTGTCACGCGTGCTAAAAAATGTGGCGTGAGCTAGGAGCTCTGTCACGCTTGCTAAAAAATGTGGCGTGAGCTAGGAGCTCTGTCACGCGTGCTTTAGGATGTGGCGTGAGCTAGGAGCTCTGTCACGCATGCTAAAAAATGTGGCGTGAGCTAGGAGCTCTGTCACGCGTGCTAAAAAATGTGGCGTGAGCTAGGAGCTCTGTCACGCGTGCTAAAAAATGTGGCGTGAGCTAGGAGCTCTGTCACGCGTGCTTTAGGATGTGGCGTGAGCTAGGAGCTCTGTCACGCGTGCTAAAAAATGTGGCGTGAGCTAGGAGCTCTGTCACGCGTGCTAAAAAATGTGGCGTGAGCTAGGAGCTCTGTCACGCTTGCTAAAAAATGTGGCGTGAGCTAGGAGCTCTGTCACGCGTGCTTTAGGATGTGGCGTGAGCTAGGAGCTCTGTCACGCGTGCTAAAAAATGTGGCGTGAGCTAGGAGCTCTGTCACGCGTGCTAAAAAATGTGGCGTGAGCTAGGAGCTCTGTCACGCGTGCTAAAAAAATGTGGCGTGAGCTAGGAGCTCTGTCACGCTTGCTAAAAAATGTGGCGTGAGCTATCACATTTTGACGCAAAGTTGTTTCTTGTTCCGCGCGTAACGAAATTGCTATTAAACTACGGTCGCGTTTAAAATAAAGCTTTAATTATATAATTGGGGCTTAATGAACGCGAAACCATGCCAGGAATCGAGTTTTAGCATTAAAAACTAAGAAAAAATAGTGAAAATAGGCGGAAAACGCGTAAAACGAAGTGAAAGTGGGCAGAGCTAACGCGTTTGCCGCACGGAATAGTTTAATAGGTGTGCAATTACAATCGTATCATTTTAAAAATGTGATAGGAGCTCTGTCACGCGTGCTTTAGGATGTGGCGTGAGCTAGGAGCTCTGTCACGCATGCTAAAAAAATGTGGCGTGAGCTAGGAGCTCTGTCACGCGTGCTAAAAAAATGTGGCGTGAGCTAGGAGCTCTGTCACGCATGCTAAAAAAATGTGGCGTGAGCTAGGAGCTCTGTCACGCGTGCTAAAAAATGTGGCGTGAGCTAGGATCTCTGTCACGCGTGCTAAAAAATGTGGCGTGAGCTAGGAGCTCTGTCACGCGTGCTAAAAAATGTGGCGTGAGCTAGGAGCTCTGTCACGCGTGCTAAAAAATGTGGCGTGAGCTAGGAGCTCTGTCACGCTTGCTAAAAAATGTGGCGTGAGCTAGGAGCTCTGTCACGCGTGCTTTAGGATGTGGCGTGAGCTAGGAGCTCTGTCACGCGTGCTAAAAAATGTGGCGTGAGCTAGGAGCTCTGTCACGCGTGCTAAAAAATGTGGCGTGAGCTAGGAGCTCTGTCACGCGTGCTTTAGGATGTGGCGTGAGCTAGGACCTCTGTCACGCTGAAATAGTAACCAATATCTCTCTTACGAGAGGTATTGGTTACTATTTCTGAACCAGTTCAACTTCGGCGGTTGGATGACTCAATCAAGATCGCGGGAATGATCAACAAGACGGGACAGGAGCTGGTGGAGGGCGAGTGCGTTTTATTTTGATATTATTCAATAAAAACCATTAATTTTTGACGGCCGAGTATTACAAATTGATGATTCGAGTTTCTTTGCTATCTGTAGGAAGTATCTAGCCTGAAAGTGCCGGGTGGAATTTGAGAGCGCCTTTTCATACTCGATCAAATGGAGAAAAATCGAATCTTACAGATACGTGGACGGGTTCAAGTCATCGATGATGGAAGTGACTCGACAGTGGGTGAAAGGAGTTGGATTCGGCATTCTGATGAAGAGCACCGATCTATATGAGGGTAAGCGGATCCGGGCAAAACTGAAATGGAAATACCGTCCATCATACTGCATCGGCGTTTCAATAGGCGCATGAACGACAGGTCCTATAGTTGTAATGATAATGTGGTGATAATTTTTGATAAAATAGAACCGAGAAACTGGCAACCATGCCGATGACCATTTGGTGTTTCATGGCGCGCTCATAAGCTCGATTTCACTCTGCCTTGTACTCTTATATTTCATCGACGATTGTCTAATCCATAATTTCTTCTCGTTTATCTTTTTCTAATTTCATTTATTTTTGAGGCACGATCATTCGTTTACTTCGCCGTCTCGAGGAATTGCTCAAGGAGATGTCAGCTGCAGCTGACGTCATTGATAATAAGAAGCTAAAGGTGAGGAAAACTGACTCTCTCAATTCACCATGCTCTCTCGGTGTAACTAGCGGAGTCTATTGGCCGGATCAAATCACATTTGCCGGCTCCTATAGAAAGTTGGATGATTAGGAAACGGTGGTCTATTTCCCGGTCGCGGAATAATTGATAATTTTGCAGAGTACTTTCGATGACATTCGCTCTGCGATCAGACGCGATATCGTCTTCGCTTCCAGTCTCTATTTGTAATTCGATAATCTGAGGATTACGGTGTCTGTAAATCGATAATCTGAGAGTTACGGTATCTGCACCGATGGATGTTTTTGTTACGGATATTGTATTGTTATTTGACTGATTTCATGATAAGAAGATCTCTCGTGTTCACCTAATTTATTTGTAAAGAAGAATGTGCGTAATGAAATTATGTTATTTACTGAATAAAGTTGTTTTCATAGAGATGCCCATGAAAAGTTCCAGAGGTTCGCAGTACCTCTGAATTACCTGCTGGAGTCGAAGTCGTCTATCATAATTTATCCGTTTCATACCGTATTCCTTCCCCCATTCCCTATTCTCGTGAGTGAGCTTGAACATCAATGGAAAAGTAACCATCCGCATCAAAACAGACTCGACCAACAAGCGTTCATTTTTAGTTGCTTATCGAATTTTTGTTGTCCCAACCATGCCACTAAAATCAAGCTCAACCAAGCCAAAAATATAATTATAAAATTTAGCAATTTTGGAAAAAAATAGTTTGTGATTAGCTAGGAGTACTGTATGTTTTTGAACTAATCGATGCCGTTAGCACCTGCTGCGCTCTGTATGTGATCGAGGTTCCTTATTTTGCTCTCGAAATTGTTGTTTAATCCCCACTTTATCGCTATTTTGTTTCTCGCGAGTGCATCCCAAAGTTCTTCTGAATATTCGTCCCATTTTCCCCATTTGGATGTGTTTATGGCCCCGCGCTGTACGATTTCATTGCTAAAATAATTAAGCACTTTTATTCATGTTCCCTTCCCTTCTCTCATTTCTCGTTTATTTTGCTAACATCCATTCTTTTAACTTTTAATCATTTGATCGTAAGATCATTGAAGTATCCATTTTGAAGCGAATTATGCGGTTTGCGCGTTTTGGATAACAGCTGTGTGTTGTTCGAATCACAGTTATGAAACTTATTTACGCCGTTCGCTCTTCTGAGCAAGGTTTACTTACCCTTTCTTGATTCGACCCCACCATCTACGCATATCCTCTTTAACCTTCGAATTTGTGTCATCGTCCACAGTTGTTGTTTGCTTAAATAATCAACAATTACAGTGCACTCCAATGGTCTCTTTCTTGCCGACGACAACTCGTTGCCCATCGACTACAACAATTCCCATGACGTCCTCAAGTGAATGAAAGAAGGAAGAAGTCAAGCAGACAAAGGTGAATCACGAAACTTAACATTACGGCTTTAGAAAATAACGTGTGGAATTGCGATAGTTAGCTTCTCTAAAGGATTTGCGCCCTTTGGGATACTAATAGCCCTCATTGAATGCACTAGCCCTGTTCAATGCTCACACACGGTAGTATTTTACTATCGTAATCAATCAATTATCCTCGTTGCAGACGTGGAACCCGCTGAAGCTGCGCAATGTGCCCGAGTGTCTCGCCAAGAATCTCGTCCAGAAGGTACGGTAATTATCGATATTATTGATTGATGAGAGCAGAATTGGTGACTCGTACTAATTGCTTTCGTTAGATACCCCCTTTTCATTTCTATGAAGTACTGTGTAACTTCCTCTTTCCAGGCTGCGACAGTCTTTCCTTCTCTCGCCTTCGTCTGTACACTGACGTCTCTTTCCATCTCTCCAACGAATGCTTCTGACTGGTTGGCCTACGCAGACAAGGTGAGAAAGAAGAAGAAAGTGTATGAAATAACCAAACATGCACCATAATAAAGGAGCATAATGCAATCTGAGTCTTTTACGTAATTTACTGTCCCTTGTGATCCGCGTGTGTTGCCACAAATAGGAATCAAAATAGGGTTAGCATCTATTTGTCTATTCTCGCCCTTCCCCCCCCCCTTCCATCATGTGACAGGTGATGACACGATATTGATTTCTACTGCTCTTTTCGCTTTATATATCGCATAAGACTATACGAAGAGGTCAAATGCTCCTCCCGTAAGGACCTACGCACATCACGTTTTCTGGTAAATTTGAACAAAAAATATAGAAGAACAAACCACTGATCGACAAAAACGGAAGAAATGACCAGAAACATAACCAAAACTTATAAACTATATGGGTTTTTATATGGGTTATACAATAAAATAAAATATTTTATTTTAAAGTTCTTATGGTAGTAATACGGTATTAATTTCAGGTGATCGATCGCCGGTCGATTGTGAGCAGAATGAGTACGATATCGAGGATAGTTATGAGGAGGAAGAGCAAGAAGGAAAAGATGAGAGACTTATGCAGAATAGTATGGAATTTGAATCATTATTCTTTATTCTTTACAGTATTATTTATTGTCTTCTAGTAAACAATATTACTCAGGTGCTACTCAATCATCTCTCTTCTGTGATTGAGATGAGGACTGATCAATTCGTTGTTGAAAGTGAATAGGAAAGACGAAGCTCGATAAATGAAAATGATATGGCCAGAATTGAAGTGTACAGGTGAGTAATGAATTATGGAGTCAAATCAGATTTAAATTCTAAAATTTGGTGATGAAGAAGAGGAATTTGGGGGGTTTCAGTATCGGCTAAATCTGAAATTTTGCGATTGAGCAGGTGAGCAGAAAAATCTGCCATTGTTCATCGTTCAAATTGGAGAAAAAGAATTAAAGCACGAAATTTGTTTGGTTTACCTGTAACGCTGGTTTTAATTGTAACAATTATGAACTGGTACCAGGCATCATGCCGGGGTTTTTTTTCTGTAAATGCTGTATTGTGATTATTTTAAAATTTTCAGAAAAAAGCTGAATAGATGGCGATAAATAATTTGCCGCTCCGACAGAGAACGCGTGCCGTCAAGCCGAACAACGATATTCAAGCTAAGTTGTGTATTCAGCCGCAAAAAAGGTTTGATTTCTTGACTGCCTCTCCTTGAATGCGAAGGGCAGTGTTGACTGTTAATAGAGGTATTGGTTACTATTTCAGAATCAGTACAACTTCGACAACTGGATGGCTCAAGGCGTGAGAGAAGGGCAACATTCTACTACTACAATTGAAACAAAACGATTTAATCGGTGAGTGAAAGTGTTCTTTTCTGTATAAGTTTAAGCATGTCACTTTGCAGTTGATTGACTACAAGAATTGTCTCCGGGCGGACGATTTGACGCTCAATGTATGAAATTTCATCTGCTCGTTGTAGAAGTATCGCCCCCTAGTTCCGAGTTGGATTTGTTGTATAAATTATGTACCGTTGCAATTGATTGATTGCTAGTCTGTAGAATAATCTTCACTTCGCTCTTACAATATTTCGTGAATTCGATTAGCGGTGTTTCACTTGTTATAATTATTCTCACTTTATTATTTCTGTTTGCGCATAAATAAGTTGTTTTCGAAAGGGCTTCCTGATTTGGTTTGATTCGAAATCGTTTGTAACGATTGCCATATTTTTCCGAAATGAGTGTTTAATAAATTTCTATTTGAAACAGTTAATTGACGAGATAAAATCGATTGCGTATATTCCTAGTATACAGTATTGATTTAGTTAATTGCGACCTCGCTGTAAATAGATCATAATGATTCAAATTGTCTGCTCTTTTTTCAGATCTGTTTTGATGGCGTTTTCTCGCTATTTATTGTGATTCTATTCATTTGTTTTGACCACGTTTGTTCACTTCATACTGGACCATACTCGCCTCTTGCAAGATTCCAAATTCGGTACAAGCAAAACCTTAATTAGAACTTGTTTGATGCAGTGTCATCATTTTCCAATATTGTCCTCTATCCTGTTAGGGAACTGCACATCTGTTCTCAATTTATTTCATTTCATTCTTCTGAAACCATTGAATTGTAGCTTTCAAATAGAATAGTCATATCAAAAACGTTTGGATTTTCGTAATCATGGCTTTTTGTCTCCCTTTTCCACTTGCTTTTACATTGCCGCATCAACCACGTTTCGATGGTTACCTATCTTCCCATCGCAAATACCTACCTTTCTGACCTGCTTTTCATCTTATCATCTTGATTCTCTACTTCCTATATCTCATTTTTATCCACCTCATAAATATGTTCAAATATCGTCGCCACGATTTCACTGAGTTAATTAATCGATATTTACAGTGTCCCGAATGGCAGCTCACTCCCGGACGAGCTACCGTTGCACGTCTACGACCAGAATTATTAAGACGACTTCGACGAGTAAGAGTAATCGAAACGAAGGAGGGAAACGACGAGATAAAGGTGAATATAACTTACGATTATGGAAGCGTTTGCTTCATTCTTTTCTTTATCGACCGTCCCATGAATTCATTTCACTCCTTCCTCACTTGCTCGACCCTCACATTTCTTGCAACCCAAAATTCAAAGTTCGTTCTCTCAAAATGCAATTGAATTCCATATTTTTCTTCTCGTTCTGCTCCACTTTGGATTCTTCACGCAGTCGAACATCATTAACTTTGCAGATGCACATGGATGAGAAACGGCGCACATATGGGGAACTCCGACTGAAGAAGGATAGCAGAAGGATGTCAAAGCTAAGTTGCGCTCCCCTTAGGTAACGGCGTGGGTCAGGTGCCCCGTCGTGCTCCCCTTAGGTTGCGGCGTGGGTCAGGTGTCCCGTCGTGCTCTCCTTAGGTTACGGCGTGGGTCAGGTGCCCCGTCGTGCTCCCCTTAGGTTACGGCGTGGGTCAGGTGCCCCGTAGTGCTCCCCTTAGGTTACGGCGTGGGTCAGGTGCCCCGTAGTGCTCCCCTTAGGTTACGGCGTGGGTCAGGTGCCCCGTCGTGCTCCCCTTAGGTTACGGCGTGGGTCAGGTGCCCCGTAGTGCTCCCCTTAGGTTACGGCGTGGGTCAGGTGCCCCGTAGTGCTCCCCTTAGGTTACGGCGTGGGTCAGGTGTCCCGTCGTGCTCCCCTTAGGTTACGGCGTGGGTCAGGTGCCCCGTCGTGCTCCCCTTAGGTTGCGGCGTGGGTCAGGTGTCCCGTCGTGCTCCCCTTAGGTTACGGCGTGGGTCAGGTGCCCCGTCGTGCTCCCCTTAGGTTACGGCGTGGGTCAGGTGCCCCGTAGTGCTCCCCTTAGGTTACGGCGTGGGTCAGGTGCCCCGTCGTGCTCCCCTTAGGTTACGGCGTGGGTCAGGTGCCCCGTAGTGCTCCCCTTAGGTTACGGCGTGGGTCAGGTGTCCCGTCGTGCTCCCCTTAGGTTACGGCGTGGGTCAGGTGCCCCGTAGTGCTCCCCTTAGGTTACGGCGTGGGTCAGGTGCCCCGTAGTGCTCCCCTTAGGTTACGGTTTAGTGCCTCTCATACGAGAGGTATTGACTGTTTTTCAGAACCGGTTCAACTTCGGCGGCTGGATGGCACAATCAGGACGAAGTTCGATTACGGACGAAACGTGACGATTTCGTCGGTAAGTCAATGTCGTCAATTTCTTATGTATATCCTATGTCAATTCATTCCATTTTGCAGTTGGATGTATGCCTCCACTTGGACACGTACTTGCCTTTCTACGGCCAGAATGTGCAAGACTACTTCAACGATTGAGAGGAATCGACGTGAAGGAAGAAAACGACGAGAATGTAAAGGTGAATCACCATTACTCATCGATATCTATCGATTTCCTAAGTTTTAAGACATCATTTTTTATTCTGTGTAAGGGTGAATACAAAGTACTAATAGATTGGTTACGATTACGGAAGCTTGAACGTTATCTAACATTGTTATCTGTCTTCCTAGAAAGTTATCTGTCTTCCTAGAAATTCATTTCCTCCTCATTCGATGTGCTCTATCATTGGATCTCTTCAAATTAATTTAAGGCTCTTGTAAAATTAATTTAATTTTTTTGAATTTGTTGAACATCATTAACTTTGCAGATGCACGTGGATGAGAAACGGCGCACATATGGGGAACTCCGACTGAAGAAGGATAGCAGAAGGATGTCAAAGCTAAGTTGCGCTCCCCTTAGGTAACGGCGTGGGTCAGGTGCCCCGTAGTGCTCTCCTTAGGTTACGGCGTGCGTAAGGTGTCCCGTCGTGCTCCCCTTAGGTTACGGCGTGGGTCAGGTGCCCCGACGTGCTCCCCTTAGGTTACGGCGTGGGTCAGGTGCCCCGTGGTGCTCCCCTTAGGTTACGGCGTGGGTCAGGTGCCCCGTAGTGCTCCCCTTAGGTTACGGCGTGGGTCAGGTGCCCCGTCGTGCTCCCCTTAGGTTACGGCGTGGGTCAGGTGTCCCGTCGTGCTCCCCTTAGGTTACGGCGTGGGTCAGGTGCCCCGTCGTGCTCCCCTTAGGTTGCGGCGTGGGTCAGGTGCCCCGTCGTGCACCCCTTAGGTTACGGCGTGGGTCAGGTGTCCCGTCGTGCTCCCCTTAGGTTACGGCGTGGGTCAGGTGCCCCGTCGTGCTCCCCTTAGGTTACGGCGTGGGTCAGGTGCCCCGTCGTGCTCCCCTTAGGTTACGGCGTGGGTCAGGTGCCCCATAGTGCTCCCCTTAGGTTACGGCGTGGGTCAGGTGCCCCGTAGTGCTCCCCTTAGGTTACGGCGTGGGTCAGGTGCCCCGTCGTGCTCCCCTTAGGTTACGGCGTGGGTCAGGTGCCCCGTAGTGCTCCCCTTAGGTTACGGCGTGGGTCAGGTGCCCCGTGGTGCTCCCCTTAGGTTACGGTTTAGTGCCTCTCATACGAGAGGTATTGACTGTTTTTCAGAACCAGTTTAACTTCGGCGGCTGGATGGCACAATCAGGACGAAGTTCGATTGCGGACGAAACGTGACGATTTCGTCGGTAAGTCAATGTCGTCAATTTCTTATGTATATCCTATGTCAATTCATTCCATTTTGCAGTTGGATGTCTGCCCCCACTTGGACACGTACTTGCCTTTCTACGGCCAGAATGTGCAAGGCTACTTCGACGAGTGAGAGGAATCGACATGAAGGAGGAACACGATGTGAATGTTAAGGTGAATCACCACTACTCATTGATATCTATCGATTTCCAAAGTTTTAACACATCATTTTTTATTCTGTGTAAGGGTGAATACAAATTACTAATAGATTGGTTACGATTACGGAAGCTTGAACGTTATCTAACATTGTTATCTGTCTTCCTAGAAAGTTATCTGTCTTCCTAGAAATTCATTTCCTCCTCATTCGATGTGCTCTATCATTGGATCTCTTCAAATTAATTTAAGGCTCTTGTAAAATTAATTTAATTTTTTTTGAATTTGTTGAACATCATTAACTTTGCAGATGCACATGGATGAGAAACGGCGCACATATGGGGAACTCCGACTGAAGAAGGATAGCAGAAGGATGTCAAAGCTAAGTTGCGCTCCCCTTAGGTTACGGCGTGGGTCAGGTGTCCCGTCGTGCTCCCCTTAGGTTGCGGCGTGGGTCAGGTGCCCCGTCGTGCTCCCCTTAGGTTACGGCGTGGGTCAGGTGCCCCGTAGTGCTCCCCTTAGGTTACGGCGTGGGTCAGGTGTCCCGTCGTGCTCCCCTTAGGTTACGTCGTGGGTCAGGTGCCCCGTAGTGCTCCCCTTAGGTTACGGCGTGGGTCAGGTGTCCCGTCGTGCTCCCCTTAGGTTACGGCGTGGGTCAGGTGCCCCGTAGTGCTCCCCTTAGGTTGCGGCGTGGGTCAGGTGCCCCGTCGTGCTCCCCTTAGGTTACGGCGTGGGTCAGGTGCCCCGTCGTGCTCCCCTTAGGTTACGGCGTGGGTCAGGTGCCCCGTAGTGCTCCCCTTAGGTTACGGCGTGGGTCAGGTGCCCCGTCGTGCTCCCCTTAGGTTACGGCGTGGGTCAGGTGCCCCGTAGTGCTCCCCTTAGGTTACGGCGTGGGTCAGGTGTCCCGTCGTGCTACCCTTAGGTTACGTCGTGGGTCAGGTGCCCCGTAGTGCTCCCCTTAGGTTACGGCGTGGGTCAGGTGCCCCGTAGTGCTCCCCTTAGGTTACCGCGTGGGTCAGGTGCCCCGTCGTGCTCCCCTTAGGTTACGGCGTGGGTCAGGTGCCCCGTAGTGCTCCCCTTAGGTTGCGGCGTGGGTCAGGTGCCCCGTCGTGCTCCCCTTAGGTTACGGCGTGGGTCAGGTGCCCCGTAGTGCTCCCCTTAGGTTACGGCGTGGGTCAGGTGTCCCGTCGTGCTCCCCTTAGGTTACGTCGTGGGTCAGGTGCCCCGTAGTGCTCCCCTTAGGTTACGGCGTGGGTCAGGTGCCCCGTCGTGCTCCCCTTAGGTTACGGCGTGGGTCAGGTGTCCCGTCGTGCTCCCCTTAGGTTACGGCGTGGGTCAGGTGCCCCGTCGTGCTCCCCTTAGGTTGCGGCGTGGGTCAGGTGCCCCGTCGTGCACCCCTTAGGTTACGGCGTGGGTCAGGTGTCCCGTCGTGCTCCCCTTAGGTTACGGCGTGGGTCAGGTGCCCCGTCGTGCTCCCCTTAGGTTACGGCGTGGGTCAGGTGCCCCGTCGTGCTCCCCTTAGGTTACGGCGTGGGTCAGGTGCCCCATAGTGCTCCCCTTAGGTTACGGCGTGGGTCAGGTGCCCCGTAGTGCTCCCCTTAGGTTACGGCGTGGGTCAGGCGCCCCGTCGTGCTCCCCTTAGGTTACGGCGTGGGTCAGGTGCCCCGTAGTGCTCCCCTTAGGTTACGGCGTGGGTCAGGTGCCCCGTGGTGCTCCCCTTAGGTTACGGTTTAGTGCCTCTCATACGAGAGGTATTGACTGTTTTTCAGAACCAGTTTAACTTCGGCGGCTGGATGGCACAATCAGGACGAAGTTCGATTGCGGACGAAACGTGACGATTTCGTCGGTAAGTCAATGTCGTCAATTTCTTATGTATATCCTATGTCAATTCATTCCATTTTGCAGTTGGATGTCTGCCCCCACTTGGACACGTACTTGCCTTTCTACGGCCAGAATGTGCAAGGCTACTTCGACGAGTGAGAGGAATCGACATGAAGGAGGAACACGATGTGAATGTTAAGGTGAATCACCACTACTCATTGATATCTATCGATTTCCAAAGTTTTAACACATCATTTTTTATTCTGTGTAAGGGTGAATACAAATTACTAATAGATTGGTTACGATTACGGAAGCTTGAACGTTATCTAACATTGTTATCTGTCTTCCTAGAAAGTTATCTGTCTTCCTAGAAATTCATTTCCTCCTCATTCGATGTGCTCTATCATTGGATCTCTTCAAATTAATTTAAGGCTCTTGTAAAATTAATTTAATTTTTTTTGAATTTGTTGAACATCATTAACTTTGCAGATGCACGTGGATGAGAAACGGCGCACATATGGGGAACTCCGACTGAAGAAGGATAGCAGAAGGATGTCAAAGCTAAGTTGCGCTCCCCTTAGGTTACGGCGTGGGTCAGGTGTCCCGTCGTGCTCCCCTTAGGTTGCGGCGTGGGTCAGGTGCCCCGTCGTGCTCCCCTTAGGTTACGGCGTGGGTCAGGTGCCCCGTAGTGCTCCCCTTAGGTTACGGCGTGGGTCAGGTGTCCCGTCGTGCTCCCCTTAGGTTACGTCGTGGGTCAGGTGCCCCGTAGTGCTCCCCTTAGGTTACGGCGTGGGTCAGGTGTCCCGTCGTGCTCCCCTTAGGTTACGGCGTGGGTCAGGTGCCCCGTAGTGCTCCCCTTAGGTTGCGGCGTGGGTCAGGTGCCCCGTCGTGCTCCCCTTAGGTTACGGCGTGGGTCAGGTGCCCCGTCGTGCTCCCCTTAGGTTACGGCGTGGGTCAGGTGCCCCGTAGTGCTCCCCTTAGGTTACGGCGTGGGTCAGGTGCCCCGTCGTGCTCCCCTTAGGTTACGGCGTGGGTCAGGTGCCCCGTAGTGCTCCCCTTAGGTTACGGCGTGGGTCAGGTGTCCCGTCGTGCTACCCTTAGGTTACGTCGTGGGTCAGGTGCCCCGTAGTGCTCCCCTTAGGTTACGGCGTGGGTCAGGTGCCCCGTAGTGCTCCCCTTAGGTTACGGCGTGGGTCAGGTGCCCCGTCGTGCTCCCCTTAGGTTACGGCGTGGGTCAGGTGCCCCGTAGTGCTCCCCTTAGGTTGCGGCGTGGGTCAGGTGCCCCGTCGTGCTCCCCTTAGGTTACGGCGTGGGTCAGGTGCCCCGTAGTGCTCCCCTTAGGTTACGGCGTGGGTCAGGTGTCCCGTCGTGCTCCCCTTAGGTTACGTCGTGGGTCAGGTGCCCCGTAGTGCTCCCCTTAGGTTACGGCGTGGGTCAGGTGCCCCGTCGTGCTCCCCTTAGGTTACGGCGTGGGTCAGGTGTCCCGTCGTGCTCCCCTTAGGTTACGGCGTGGGTCAGGTGCCCCGTCGTGCTCCCCTTAGGTTGCGGCGTGGGTCAGGTGCCCCGTCGTGCACCCCTTAGGTTACGGCGTGGGTCAGGTGTCCCGTCGTGCTCCCCTTAGGTTACGGCGTGGGTCAGGTGCCCCGTCGTGCTCCCCTTAGGTTACGGCGTGGGTCAGGTGCCCCGTCGTGCTCCCCTTAGGTTACGGCGTGGGTCAGGTGCCCCATAGTGCTCCCCTTAGGTTACGGCGTGGGTCAGGTGCCCCGTAGTGCTCCCCTTAGGTTACGGCGTGGGTCAGGTGCCCCGTCGTGCTCCCCTTAGGTTACGGCGTGGGTCAGGTGCCCCGTAGTGCTCCCCTTAGGTTACGGCGTGGGTCAGGTGCCCCGTGGTGCTCCCCTTAGGTTACGGTTTAGTGCCTCTCATACGAGAGGTATTGACTGTTTTTCAGAACCAGTTTAACTTCGGCGGCTGGATGGCACAATCAGGACGAAGTTCGATTGCGGACGAAACGTGACGATTTCGTCGGTAAGTCAATGTCGTCAATTTCTTATGTATATCCTATGTCAATTCATTCCATTTTGCAGTTGGATGTCTGTCCCCACTTGGACACGTACTTGCCTTTCTACGGCCAGAATGTGCAAGGCTACTTCGACGAGTGAGAGGAATCGACATGAAGGAGGAACACGATGTGAATGTTAAGGTGAATCACCACTACTCATCGATATCTATCGATTTCCAAAGTTTTAACACATCATTTTTTATTCTGTGTAATGGTGAATACAAATTACTAATAGATTGGTTACGATTACGGAAGCTTGAACGTTATCTAGCATTGTTATCTGTCTTCCTAGAAAGTTATCTGTCTTCCTAGAAATTCATTTCCTCCTCATTCGATGTGCTCTATCATTGGATCTCTTCAAATTAATTTAAGGCTCTTGTAAAATTAATTTAATTTTTTTTGAATTTGTTGAACATCATTAACTTTGCAGATGCACATGGATGAGAAACGGCGCACATATGGGGAACTCCGACTGAAGAAGGATTGCAGAAGGATGTCAAAGCTAAGTTGCGCTCCCCTTTGCTTAGAACTGGTGTAGCCTCGTTGGCTCATCGATTAGTACCTCTTATGCGAGAGGTATTGACTAAATTTCAGGAGCAGTTCGACTTCGGCTGCTCGGGGATTAACTCAAGTACTGCATCTAGAATTGAATTCTTTGCTATGGATTGGACGGTGACGTGGTATGTAGTGATTTTTTTTTATCAAATGGCATAGTCATTGTGCATTGCAAATCTGAATTTTTATCGTAAATAATGTACCAACAATATTTTTTGTAGATACACATTGGTTTGGGAGCGGTCTCGACGACCGCGGCGCACTGAGCGCCTTCATCAAGAGGAGCGGAGGCGGGTGGGTGGGTGGGTGGGCCTCCCCAACCCGAACACCAGGCATCGTAAACTACGAGTATCTAGATTTTGTTCATTGATTATGTACCGATGCAATTGTTCCATAGCTAGCCTATTGAATAGTCGTTACTGTGCTCTTACAATATGTTGTGAACTCGATTAGTGGTATTTCACCGGTTATAATTATTCTCACTTGATTATTCTTTATATTTGAGCATGAATAAAATGTCTTCGAAAGAGCATACTGATTTGGTTTGATTGGACATCGTTTGTAACGATTCCTTATATTTTGTCGGCAGAAGTACTATTAATAACATTTAATCTAAGGTCAATTTATTTGGGCAAATATAATCAATTGCGTATCTTCCTAGTATACCGTATTGATCAAGTTATTTAAAACCTCACTTAGGTACCGCGGCGTGTGGTCGCGGGTGCAATCCAAAACCTCGGCCGACTTATCTTATTTCTCACTTTTCTACCGTATTTTTTAGTTTCTATCGAGAACTGAGAATGACGGGAATTCGATGTTTTCTGAATTTTATCATGTTTTGGCCTGACTACTTGTTCCAAGGGCCGTCCTTTTGAGTGACACTGGTTAGATTGTCTCCATAATACATCTAGCTAACCGCTGTTTATGAGCACGTTGCAAAAAGTCATTTCGGACGGATGCTGTGATCATTTGAAGTTCGAGAAATTACTGTTTCGCGTGAACTTTCGTGTTTTTTGACCTTCCGCTCTCACCATTAGCCGTCCTTTTGAATGAACCACTCCTCATTTGCTCGGAAATACCTCTAGCTACTCACTGATACCGAATTTATCGCGAAATGTTATTTCGGACGGCAGTTATGATCATTTGAAGTTAGCAAAATCACCTTTTCGCACGAACTGTCTTTTATAAAAAGTACGCTATTTTTCTGCCTACTGATGTATACAGAGCACGTAAAACATTATTACTAAATAAATTACGGCAAAAAATAAATAAATAAACAATAAAAATACTACTAAAATAAATATTTAAAAATTTGTATGTAAAATCATATACGTGACACAGCTCAACTCAGCTGAAAAAAGACTATTTTCCGGTTTTGACGGATTTACCGGAAGTCTTTTCAAGTCTTCGCTAAAATCCTTATAATTATTTTACTGTGCGTATTTTTGAGCTCATTTTTTCTCTAGTCGATTCGGCATCGCCGATTCCATAGGCTAGTACATTAAAAAGAATTTTATCAACACTTCTAAAAAATGGCTCTGCGGTCCCTAACCTCACTGTAAATAAATCGGAGTTTTCTGATTTGTTTTGATAGCGTTCTCTCATTATTTATCATTAATTTAATCTATAATGTTAACCATCTTTGTTCACTTTATTGTTGAATGCTACATACTGTTCTGTTGTGCGATATTGCAAATTTAAAGCAAGAAAACCGTCAATCGAAACCTGCTTGTTTAAGAATTGTCCAATATTTTCAGCAAATTTCAATGTTTTCCTCTTTCCTGTTACGAATTGCATATCTGTTCTCGATTCATTTTTCTTCCTCCTTTAGAGACCTTCGGAAAATGTTGCCCTCAATACCTTAGGATTCTCGTTCAATACGACCTTTTCACTGTTTTCCATTTGCTTTTTGCATTGCCGCAGCAATCATGTTTCAGTGTTTACCAATCTTCTCAGCTCAAATACCAGCTTTTCTGGCGTGCTTTTCATCTTTATCAACCCAGTCTTGAATTCCTTCCTACTTCACATGTCCATAAATATTTTCACTATATTATTTCCCCGATATCATTGATTAATTAGTCAATATTTGCAGTATCCTGAATGGTCGCTCACTCCCTGACGATCAACGGTTGTCTATCTGCGCCCAAACGATTAAGATCACTTCAACGAGTAAGAGGAATCGACATGAAGTAGGAAAACGACGAGAATGTAAAGGTTAATATATCTTTCCTCGGTGAGTCAATGTGCCTTTGTGAATGGTTTACAGCAGATTAGATTTTTGATGATAACATGATAATCTATTGGATTAAAAGCTAATACAATTTCTGCTGTGGCATTCACAGTTTTTTTCTTTTTGTGTGAAGTATAACTGTATTGTGTAATTTCCTCCTTCCAGGTTCGCTCTCTCGCCCTAGTTTCTACCCCTTCCCTCTACTCTGACGTCTCTTACGTTATCTTCAACGTGTGTTTCTGACTGGTTGGACTACGCAAAGAAGGTGGGGAAGAAGCATATTTATACGAAATAATGAAAGTGGACCATAATAGAATAGAATGTAATCCCAGCCTTTTATTTACGTGTATTACTGTCGCTTGTGATCCGTGTTTGAGGTTTTGCCACAAGTTGTAAACAAAATAGTTCTAGCCTCCCTTTGTTTGTTCTTGCCTTTATTCCATCATGTGACAGGTGATGGCACGATTTCAATTTCTGCAATTATTATTTTTTCTTTGTCAAGCTTCATAAAACGAATGACAATGTACCACTCCGGAAAATTTCAAGACTATTCCTTACACTAGATCGGCTTCTTGAGCGAATGGGAAAATAATACTTTTTTTAAAATACGTTTAACAAATTCAATTTTATCAACGATCGTTTTATTTGCAGTTGCACGTGGGCACGCGGGCGAGCTCTCCGGACAAACAAGGACTTTACATTGCTGACCAAGGAATTCATAAGCTAAGTCCCCCATCCTCAACCCGAACACCAGGCCACTGCCTGGGTTCGAGTTCCCCGCGCCCCCAACCCGAACACCAGGCCACTGCCTGGGTTCGAGTTCCCCGCGCCCCCCAACCCGAACACCAGGCCACTGCCTGGGTTCGAGTTCCCCGCGCCCCCAACCCGAACACCAGGCCACTGCCTGGGTTCGAGTTCCCCGCGCCCCCAACCCGAACACCAGGCCACTGCCTGGGTTCGGGTTCCCCGTGCCCCCAACCCGAACACCAGGCCACTGCCTGGGTTCGAGTTCCCCGCGCCCCCAACCCGAACACCAGGCCACTGCCTGGGTTCGAGTTCCCCGCGCCCCCAACCCGAACACCAGGCCACTGCCTGGGTTCGGGAAGAGGCGTGGGCTGAAATAGTAACCAATACCTCTCTTTTCTAAGAGAGGTATTGGTTGCTATTTCAGAACCAGTTGGAATTCGGCATCTGGATGACTCAAGCAGGACAAGGTTCTATTGCGGACGGCAGAAGATGATTTCCTCGGTGAGTCAATGTGCCTTTGTGAATGGTTTACAGCAGATTAGATTTTTGATGATAACATGATAATCTATTGGATTAAAAGCTAATACAATTTCTGCTGTGGCATTCACAGTTTTTTTCTTTTTGTGTGAAGTATAACTGTATTGTGTAATTTCCTCCTTCCAGGTTCGCTCTCTCGCCCTAGTTTCTACCCCTTCCCTCTACTCTGACGTCTCTTTCGTTATCTTCAACGTGTGTTTCTGACTGGTTGGACTATGCAAAGAAGGTGAGGAAGAAGCATATTTATGCGAAATAACCGAAAGGGTCCATAATAGAATAGAATGTAATCCCAGCCTTTTATTTACGTGTATTACTGTCGCTTGTGATCCGTGTTTGAGGTGTTGCCACAAGTTGTAAACAAAATAGTTCTAGCCTCCCTTTGTTTGTTCTTGCCTTTATTCCATCATGTGACAGGTGATCTCTGCAATTATTTTTTTCTTTGTCAAGCTTCATAAAACGCATGACAATGTACCATTCCGGAAAATTTCAAGACTACACTAAATCTTACACTAAATCGGCTTCTTGAGCGAATGGGGAAATAATACTTTTTAAATACGTTTAACAAATTCAATTTTATCAACGAACGTTTTATTTGCAGTTGCACGTGGGCAAGCGGGCGAGCTCTCCGGACAAACAAGGACTTTCCATTGCTGACCAAGGAATTCATAAGCTAAGTCCCCAATCCCCAACCCGAACACCAGGCCACTGCCTGGGTTCGAGTTCCCCGCGCTCCCAACCCGAACACCAGGCCACTGCCTGGGTTCGAGTTCCCCGCGCCCCCCAACCCGAACACCAGGCCACTGCCTGGGTTCGAGTTCCCCGCGCCCCCAACCCGAACACCAGGCCACTGCCTGGGTTCGAGTTCCCCGCGCCCCCCAACCCGAACACCAGGCCACTGCCTGGGTTCGGGTTCCCCGCGCCCCCAACCCGAACACCAGGCCACTGCCTGGGTTCGAGTTCCCCGCGCCCCCAACCCGAACACCAGGCCACTGCCTGGGTTCGAGTTCCCCGCGCCCCCAACCCGAACACCAGGCCACTGCCTGGGTTCGGGAAGAGGCGTGGCTGAAATAGTAACCAATACCTCTCTTTTCTAAGAGAGGTATTGGTTGCTATTTCAGAACCAGTTGGAATTCGGCATCTGGATGACTCAAGCAGGACAAGGTTCTATTGCGGACGGCAGAAGATGATTTCCTCGGTGAGTCAATGTGCCTTTGTGAATGGTTTACAGCAGATTAGATTTTTGATGATAACATGATAATCTATTGGATTAAAAGCTAATACAATTTCTGCTGTGGCATTCACAGTTTTTTTCTTTTTGTGTGAAGTATAACTGTATTGTGTAATTTCCTCCTTCCAGGTTCGCTCTCTCGCCCTAGTTTCTACCCCTTCCCTCTACTCTGACGTCTCTTACGTTATCTTCAACGTGTGTTTCTGACTGGTTGGACTACGCAAAGAAGGTGGGGAAGAAGCATATTTATACGAAATAATGAAAGTGGACCATAATAGAATAGAATGTAATCCCAGCCTTTTATTTACGTGTATTACTGTCGCTTGTGATCCGTGTTTGAGGTTTTGCCACAAGTTGTAAACAAAATAGTTCTAGCCTCCCTTTGTTTGTTCTTGCCTTTATTCCATCATGTGACAGGTGATGGCACGATTTCAATTTCTGCAATTATTATTTTTTCTTTGTCAAGCTTCATAAAACGAATGACAATGTACCACTCCGGAAAATTTCAAGACTATTCCTTACACTAGATCGGCTTCTTGAGCGAATGGGAAAATAATACTTTTTTTAAAATACGTTTAACAAATTCAATTTTATCAACGATCGTTTTATTTGCAGTTGCACGTGGGCACGCGGGCGAGCTCTCCGGACAAACAAGGACTTTACATTGCTGACCAAGGAATTCATAAGCTAAGTCCCCCATCCTCAACCCGAACACCAGGCCACTGCCTGGGTTCGAGTTCCCCGCGCCCCCAACCCGAACACCAGGCCACTGCCTGGGTTCGAGTTCCCCGCGCCCCCCAACCCGAACACCAGGCCACTGCCTGGGTTCGAGTTCCCCGCGCCCCCAACCCGAACACCAGGCCACTGCCTGGGTTCGAGTTCCCCGCGCCCCCAACCCGAACACCAGGCCACTGCCTGGGTTCGGGTTCCCGTGCCCCCAACCCGAACACCAGGCCACTGCCTGGGTTCGAGTTCCCCGCGCCCCCAACCCGAACACCAGGCCACTGCCTGGGTTCGAGTTCCCCGCGCCCCCAACCCGAACACCAGGCCACTGCCTGGGTTCGGGAAGAGGCGTGGGCTGAAATAGTAACCAATACCTCTCTTTTCTAAGAGAGGTATTGGTTGCTATTTCAGAACCAGTTGGAATTCGGCATCTGGATGACTCAAGCAGGACAAGGTTCTATTGCGGACGGCAGAAGATGATTTCCTCGGTGAGTCAATGTGCCTTTGTGAATGGTTTACAGCAGATTAGATTTTTGATGATAACATGATAATCTATTGGATTAAAAGCTAATACAATTTCTGCTGTGGCATTCACAGTTTTTTTCTTTTTGTGTGAAGTATAACTGTATTGTGTAATTTCCTCCTTCCAGGTTCGCTCTCTCGCCCTAGTTTCTACCCCTTCCCTCTACTCTGACGTCTCTTACGTTATCTTCAACGTGTGTTTCTGACTGGTTGGACTACGCAAAGAAGGTGGGGAAGAAGCATATTTATACGAAATAATGAAAGTGGACCATAATAGAATAGAATGTAATCCCAGCCTTTTATTTACGTTAGTGTTGCGAAACTGATCTGAAATGTGAAATTCGATCTTCCACCGATCCGCTCGAAGCGAGCGACGAAGAATGCGATCGATCGTTTTGTCTCCAAAAGCGATCGATCGGATTTGAGAGATCGTTTTCGACGAATGAGAGGGAAGATCGTTTTTATTCGATCTAAGATCAGATTTGGAGAGTGGTTCGATGAGCGAGTGAAAACGAATGTGTTTCATTGAAAACTATATTACTCTATGAATCCAATCGCTCAAATATAAAGTGACATCACACTTTGGGTGACTGTTGGTTACAATAGGAGTAAGGTAGGAGTACTGTAAATTGTTTTAGGGGACCGGTAAGATCCTTGTATGATACTGTAGGTTACTGTGGGGTTCGGTAAACACGCGATTATATTTTGTTGAGTACAGTAGGCTACTGTAGGAGTACGGTATTGTTTGAATGACCAATCGGTAGGTTACTGTAGGTTGTGGGATGATCATGGTAGATCGATGCTCGTCGCTATCGCAAATCCACAGCACTTGCTGTGCCTCACCCTATCCAAAATATAGCGACTGTACACATAAGGTACCATTCAGATCCCTACCGTACTCCTACAGTAGCCTACTGTACTCAGCAAAACATTATCGCGCGTTTACCGAACCCTACAGTAACCTACCGTATCATAGATACAAGGATCTTACCGGTCCCCTAAAACACTTTACAGTACTCCTATTGTGACCTACAGTCACCCAAAGTTCCATGTCACTTTATATTTGAGCGATTGAATTCATAGAGTAATATAGTTTTCAATGAAACACATTCGTTTTCACTCGCTCATCGAACCACTCTCCAAATCCGATCTTAGATCGAATAAAAACGATCTTCCCTCTCATTCGTCGAAAACGATCTCTCAAATCCGATCGATCGCTTTTGGAGACAAAACGATCGATCACATTCTTCGTCGCTCGCTTCGAGCGGATCGGCCGATCTTTTTGAGTAAAAGATCGGAATGATCGAAATCACTTTCGCAACACTAATTTACGTGTATTACTGTCGCTTGTGATCCGTGTTTGAGGTTTTGCCACAAGTTGTAAACAAAATAGTTCTAGCCTCCCTTTGTTTGTTCTTGCCTTTATTCCATCATGTGACAGGTGATTTCTGCAATTATTTTTTTCTTTGTCAAGCTTCATAAAACGCATGACAATGTACCACTCCGGAAAATTTCAAGACTACACTAAATCTTACACTAAATCGGCTTCTTGAGCGAATGGGGAAATAATACTTTTTAAATACGTTTAACAAATTCAATTTTATCAACGAACGTTTTATTTGCAGTTGCACGTGGGCAAGCGGGCGAGCTCTCCGGACAAACAAGGACTTTACATTGCTGACCAAGGAATTCATAAGCTAAGTCCCCAATCCCCAACCCGAACACCAGGCCACTGCCTGGGTTCGAGTTCCCCGCGCCCCCCAACCCGAACACCAGGCCACTGCCTGGGTTCGAGTTCCCCGCGCTCCCAACCCGAACACCAGGCCACTGCCTGGGTTCGAGTTCCCCGCGCCCCCCAACCCGAACACCAGGCCACTGCCTGGGTTCGAGTTCCCCGCGCCCCCAACCCGAACACCAGGCCACTGCCTGGGTTCGAGTTCCCCGCGCCCCCAACCCGAACACCAGGCCACTGCCTGGGTTCGAGTTCCCCGCGCCCCCAACCCGAACACCAGGCCACTGCCTGGGTTCGAGTTCCCCGCGCCCCCAACCCGAACACCAGGCCTCTGCCTGGGTTCGGGTTCCCCGCGCCCCCAACCCGAACACCAGGCCACTGCCTGGGTTCGAGTTCCCCGCGCCCCCAACCCGAACACCAGGCCACTGCCTGGGTTCGAGTTCCCCGTGCCCCCAACCCGAACACCAGGCCACTGCCTGGGTTCGAGTTCCCTGCGCCCCCAACCCGAACACCAGGCCACTGCCTGGGTTCGAGTTCCCCGCGCCCCCAACCCGAACACCAGGCCACTGCCTGGGTTCGGGAAGAGGCGTGGGCTGAAATACTAACCAATACCTCTCTTTTCTAAGAGAGGTATTGGTTGCTATTTCAGAACCAGTTGGAATTCGGCATCTGGATGACTCAAGCAGGACAAGGTTCTATTGCGGACGGCAGAAGATGATTTCTCGGTGAGTCAATGTGCCTTTGTGAATGGTTTTTTTCATTTTTTTTCGTTGCAGTTGGTTAACTACAAGTAGCATCTTCGGGCGATCGATGTCATGTTCAAAAGTTGGAAGTTGCTCGTCTCATCGTAAACTACGAGTATCTAGATTTTGTTCATTGATTATGTACCGATGCAATTGTTCCATAGCTAGCCTATTGAATAGTCGTTACTGTGCTCTTACAATATGTTGTGAACTCGATTAGTGGTATTTCACTGGTTATAATTATTCCCACTTGATTATTTATATTTGAACATGAATAAAATGTCTTCGAAAGAGCATACTGATTTGGTTTGATTGGACATCGTTTGTAACGATTCCTTATATTTTGCCGGCAGAAGTACTATTAATAAAATTTAATCTAACATTAAGGTCAATTTATTTGGGCAAATATAATCAATTGCGTATCTTCCTAGTATACCGTATTGATCAAGTTAGTTAAAGCCTCACTGTAAATAAATCGGAGTTTTCTGATTTGTTTTGATTGCGTTCTCTTATTATTTATCATTAATTTAATCTGTAATGCTAGCCATCTTTGTTCACTTTATTCTTGAATGCTAAACAAACAAAAAAACAAAAATCAAAGACCAATAATCAAAAATCATTTTTCATGTGGAATCGAGTGGATCGAGTGGACCGAGTGGATCGAGTGGCAAAGGAATTTACTAGCTAAGTTCAGCGCGTTTCTTAGGGGGGCGTAGATCAGTGATCTCGCCAGCGCGTTTCTTAGGGGGCGTAGATCAGTGATCTCGCCAGCGCGTTAGGGGGCGTAGATCAGTGATCTCGCCAGCGCGTTTCTTAGGGGGCGTAGATCAGTGATCTCGCCAGCGCGTTAGGGGGGGCGTAGATCAGTGATCTCGCCAGCGCGTTAGGGGGGCGTAGATCAGTGATCTCGCCAGCGCGTTAGGGGGGGGGGGCGTAGATCAGTGATCTCGCCAGCGCGTTTCTTAGGGGGCGTAGATCAGTGATCTCGCCAGCGCGTTAGGGGGGGGCGTAGATCAGTGATCTCGCCAGCGCTAGTACCTCTCATACGAGAGGTATTGTTTTCATTTTTAGGAGCAATACGACTTCGGCGGCTCGTGGATTCACTCAACGAGGGCGAGAAGATGAATGTGCTTCTGTAGCAGAAACGACGCAATTACTTTGGTGAGTCATCGTTCTCTTTTCAAGCTGATACAAGGTTTTCCCCTATTTTTCTGTAAAGTAAAAAAGAAACAGTTATCCCGTTCGAGAAAATAATTCGAGAAAGGCTCGAATAAAAATGGAAAGATTGATATCTCCTCGATTTTCTCGTAGAGTGGATCGACTATAATATTAGGAGCTTTCATCGAATTTTTTAATGGGTGCAAGCATGTCGGATTATTTTGATTATTGATTTATGAAAAAACGAGATATTCAATATTTGAGAAGCACTACGACTTGGGCTGCTGACTGAGTGACTCGCGTAGTGAGAGCAGGATGAGCTTCTCCCTCTACACGTAAACAAGACGATCTCTTCAGTGAGTCAATATACCTTTGAAAGATATTATATCATTGTCTCACTGTTGTTCATTAATGAATATATTTACAGCACCTCGAATGGCAGTTCACTTCCCGGCAATCGACCGATTCCCATCTATGGAAAAAATCAGCAAGAAGATCTCAACTAGTGAGGGGAAGGGAAGGAAGACGACGAAAATGGAGAGGTGAATTATTATTCACGATCGATATCCTTTGATTAGGGTAGCTTTGCCACGGACGATAGAAGTACAATCTAGTTACTTTGTCATGTTGTGTGGTGCTTCTTTTCTCTATCAAGAACCATGATTAGACACTGCGCTTCACCGGCCAGTCAACTAGTTCAACATCTAATTTCCTTACACTTCATGTTACCTTGACCAGACGAAACTTTACCTTTTTTTGAGTCGCTTTGCAAAAAGTTTTAAACTTTTATCACTGATTTCTGTATTTGCAGATGCACGTGAACTAGCTAGCGACACTCCGGCCGAGGAAGGACTATCTCATGCTGGCAAAGGAATTTACAAGCTAAGTTCAGCGCGTTTCTTAGGGGGGCGTAGATCAGTGATCTCGCCAGCGCGTTTCTTAGGGGGCGTAGATCAATGATCTCGCCAGCGCGTTAGGGGGGCGTAGATCAGTGATCTCGCCAGCGCTTTTTTAGGGGGCGTAGATCAGTGATCTCGCCAGCGCGTTTCTTAGGGGGCGTAGATCAGTGATCTCGCCAGCGCGTTAGGGGGGGGGGCGTAGATCAGTGATCTCGCCAGCGCTTTTTTTAGGGGGCGTAGATCAGTGATCTCGCCAGCGCGTTAGGGGGGGGGGCGTAGATCAGTGATCTCGCCAGCGCTAGTACCTCTCATACGAGAGGTATTGTTTTCATTTTTAGGAGCAATACGACTTCGGCGGCTCGTGGATTCACTCAACGAGAGCGAGAAGATGAATGTGCTTCTGTAGCAGAAACGACGCAATTACTTTGGTGAGTCATCGTTCTCTTTTCAAGCTGATACAAGGTTTTCCCTTTTTTCAGTAAAGTAAAAAGAAACAGTTATCCCGTTCGAGAAAATAATTCGAGAAAGGCTCGAATAAAAATGGAAAGATTGATATCTCCTCGATTTTCTCGTAGAGTGGATCGACTATAATATTAGGAGCTTTCATCGAATTTTTTTAATGGGTGCAAGCATGTCGGATTATTTTGATTATTGATTTATGAAACAAAAACGAGATATTCAATATTTGAGAAGCACTACGACTTGGGCTGCTGACTGAGTGACTCGCGTAGTGAGAGCAGGATGAGCTTCTCCCTCTACACGTAAACAAGACGATATCTTCAGTGAGTCAATATACCTTTGAAAGATATTATATCATTGTCTCACTGTTGTTCATTAATGAATATATTTACAGCACCTCGAATGGCAGTTCACTTCCCGGCAATCGACCGATTCCCATCTATGGAAAGAATCAGCAAGAAGATCTCAACTAGTGAGGGGAAGGGAAGGAAGACGACGAAAATGGAGAGGTGAATTATTATTCACGATCGATATCCTTTGATTAGGGTAGCTTTGCCACGGACGATAGAAGTACAATCTAGTTACTTTGTCATGTTGTGTGGTGCTTCTTTTCTCTATCAAGAACCATGATTAGACACTGCGCTTCACCGGCCAGTCAACTAGTTCAACATCTAATTTCCTTACACTTCATGTTACCTTGACCAGACGAAACTTTACCTTTTTTTTGAGTCACTTTGCAAAAAGTTTTAAACTTTTATCACTGATTTCTGTATTTGCAGATGCACGTGAACTAGCTAGCGACACTCCGGCCGAGGAAGGACTATCTCATGCTGGCAAAGGAATTTACAAGCTAAGTTCAGCGCGTTTCTTAGGGGGGCGTAGATCAGTGATCTCGCCAGCGCGTTTCTTAGGGGGCGTAGATCAGTGATCTCGCCAGCGCGTTAGGGGGGCGTAGATCAGTGATCTCGCCAGCGCTTTTTTAGGGGGCGTAGATCAGTGATCTCTCCAGCGCGTTAGGGGGGGGCGTAGATCAGTGATCTCGCCAGCGCGTTAGGGGGAGGGGGCGTAGATCAGTGATCTCGCCAGCGCGTTAGGGGGGGGGCGTAGATCAGTGATCTCGCCAGCGCTTTTTTTAGGGGGCGTAGATCAGTGATCTCGCCAGCGCGTTAGGGGGGGGCGTAGATCAGTGATCTCGCCAGCGCTAGTACCTCTCATACGAGAGGTATTGTTTTCATTTTTAGGAGCAATACGACTTCGGCGGCTCGTGGATTCACTCAACGAGAGCGAGAAGATGAATGTGCTTCTGTAGCAGAAACGACGCAATTACTTTGGTGAGTCATCGTTCTCTTTTCAAGCTGATACAAGGTTTTCCCTTTTTTCAGTAAAGTAAAAAGAAACAGTTATCCCGTTCGAGAAAATAATTCGAGAAAGGCTCGAATAAAAATGGAAAGATTGATATCTCCTCGATTTTCTCGTAGAGTGGATCGACTATAATATTAGGAGCTTTCATCGAATTTTTTAATGGGTGCAAGCATGTCGGATTATTTTGATTATTGATTTATGAAAAAAACGAGATATTCAATATTTGAGAAGCACTACGACTTGGGCTGCTGACTGAGTGACTCGCGTAGTGAGAGCAGGATGAGCTTCTCCCTCTACACGTAAACAAGACGATCTCTTCAGTGAGTCAATATACCTTTGAAAGATATTATATCATTGTCTCACTGTTGTTCATTAATGAATATATTTACAGCACCTCGAATGGCAGTTCACTTCCCGGCAATCGACCGATTCCCATCTATGGAAAGAATCAGCAAGAAGATCTCAACTAGCGAGGGGAAGGGAAGGAAGACGACGAAAATGGAGAGGTGAATTATTATTCACGATCGATATCCTTTGATTAGGGTAGCTTTGCCACGGACGATAGAAGTACAATCTAGTTACTTTGTCATGTTGTGTGGTGCTTCTTTTCTCTATCAAGAACCATGATTAGACACTGCGCTTCACCGGCCAGTCAACTAGTTCAACATCTAATTTCCTTACACTTCATGTTACCTTGACCAGACGAAACTTTACCTTTTTTTTGAGTCACTTTGCAAAAAGTTTTAAACTTTTATCACTGATTTCTGTATTTGCAGATGCACGTGAACTAGCTAGCGACACTCCGGCCGAGGAAGGACTATCTCATGCTGGCAAAGGAATTTACAAGCTAAGTTCAGCGCGTTTCTTAGGGGGGCGTAGATCAGTGATCTCGCCAGCGCGTTTCTTAGGGGGCGTAGATCAGTGATCTCGCCAGCGCGTTAGGGGGGCGTAGATCAGTGATCTCGCCAGCGCTTTTTTAGGGGGCGTAGATCAGTGATCTCGCCAGCGCGTTAGGGGGAGGGGGCGTAGATCAGTGATCTCGCCAGCGCTTTTTTAGGGGGCGTAGATCAGTGATCTCGCCAGCGCTAGTACCTCTCATACGAGAGGTATTGTTTTCATTTTTAGGAGCAATACGACTTCGGCGGCTCGTGGATTCACTCAACGAGAGCGAGAAGATGAATGTGCTTCTGTAGCAGAAACGACGCAATTACTTTGGTGAGTCATCGTTCTCTTTTCAAGCTGATACAAGGTTTTCCCTTTTTTCAGTAAAGTAAAAAGAAACAGTTATCCCGTTCGAGAAAATAATTCGAGAAAGGCTCGAATAAAAATGGAAAGATTGATATCTCCTCGATTTTCTCGTAGAGTGGATCGACTATAATATTAGGAGCTTTCATCGAATTTTTTAATGGGTGCAAGCATGTCGGATTATTTTGATTATTGATTTATGAAAAAAACGAGATATTCAATATTTGAGAAGCACTACGACTTGGGCTGCTGACTGAGTGACTCGCGTAGTGAGAGCAGGATGAGCTTCTCCCTCTACACGTAAACAAGACGATCTCTTCAGTGAGTCAATATACCTTTGAAAGATATTATATCATTGTCTCACTGTTGTTCATTAATGAATATATTTACAGCACCTCGAATGGCAGTTCACTTCCCGGCAATCGACCGATTCCCATCTATGGAAAAAATCAGCAAGAAGATCTCAACTAGTGAGGGGAAGGGAAGGAAGACGACGAAAATGGAGAGGTGAATTATTATTCACGATCGATATCCTTTGATTAGGGTAGCTTTGCCACGGACGATAGAAGTACAATCTAGTTACTTTGTCATGTTGTGTGGTGCTTCTTTTCTCTATCAAGAACCATGATTAGACACTGCGCTTCACCGGCCAGTCAACTAGTTCAACATCTAATTTCCTTACACTTCATGTTACCTTGACCAGACGAAACTTTACCTTTTTTTTGAGTCACTTTGCAAAAAGTTTTAAACTTTTATCACTGATTTCTGTATTTGCAGATGCACGTGAACTAGCTAGCGACACTCCGGCCGAGGAAGGACTATCTCATGCTGGCAAAGGAATTTACAAGCTAAGTTCAGCGCGTTTCTTAGGGGGGCGTAGATCAGTGATCTCGCCAGCGCGTTTCTTAGGGGGCGTAGATCAGTGATCTCGCCAGCGCGTTAGGGGGGCGTAGATCAGTGATCTCGTCAGCGCTTTTTTAGGGGGCGTAGATCAGTGATCTCGCCAGCGCGTTAGGGGGAGGGGGCGTAGATCAGTGATCTCGCCAGCGCGTTAGGGGGGGGGGCGTAGATCAGTGATCTCGCCAGCGCGTTAGGGGGGGGGGGGCGTAGATCAGTGATCTCGCCAGCGCTAGTACCTCTCATACGAGAGGTATTGTTTTCATTTTTAGGAGCAATACGACTTCGGCGGCTCGTGGATTCACTCAACGAGAGCGAGAAGATGAATGTGCTTCTGTAGCAGAAACGACGCAATTACTTTGGTGAGTCATCGTTCTCTTTTCAAGCTGATACAAGGTTTTCCCTTTTTTCAGTAAAGTAAAAAGAAACAGTTACCCCGTTCGAGAAAATAATTCGAGAAAGGCTCGAATAAAAATGGAAAGATTGATATCTCCTCGATTTTCTCGTAGAGTGGATCGACTATAATATTAGGAGCTTTCATCGAATTTTTTAATGGGTGCAAGCATGTCGGATTATTTTGATTATTGATTTATGAAAAAAACGAGATATTCAATATTTGAGAAGCACTACGACTTGGGCTGCTGACTGAGTGACTCGCGTAGTGAGAGCAGGATGAGCTTCTCCCTCTACACGTAAACAAGACGATATCTTCAGTGAGTCAATATACCTTTGAAAGATATTATATCATTGTCTCACTGTTGTTCATTAATGAATATATTTACAGCACCTCGAATGGCAGTTCACTTCCCGGCAATCGACCGATTCCCAT
Source organism: Pristionchus exspectatus (assembly GCA_911812115.1). Lineage (NCBI taxonomy): Eukaryota > Metazoa > Nematoda > Chromadorea > Rhabditida > Neodiplogasteridae > Pristionchus > Pristionchus exspectatus. The sequence continues at coordinate 33,294,327 of OU461582.1, read as the reverse complement.
CTATGGAAAGAATCAGCAAGAAGATCTCAACTAGTGAGGGGAAGGGAAGGAAGACGACGAAAATGGAGAGGTGAATTATTATTCACGATCGATATCCTTTGATTAGGGTAGCTTTGCCACGGACGATAGAAGTACAATCTAGTTACTTTGTCATGTTGTGTGGTGCTTCTTTTCTCGATCAAGAACCATGATTAGACACTGCGCTTCACCGGCCAGTCAACTAGTTCAACATCTAATTTCCTTACACTTCATGTTACCTTGACCAGACGAAACTTTACCTTTTTTTTGAGTCACTTTGCAAAAAGTTTTAAACTTTTATCACTGATTTCTGTATTTGCAGATGCACGTGAACTAGCTAGCGACACTCCGGCCGAGGAAGGACTATCTCATGCTGGCAAAGGAATTTACAAGCTAAGTTCAGCGCGTTTCTTAGGGGGGGCGTAGATCAGTGATCTCGCCAGCGCGTTTCTTAGGGGGCGTAGATCAGTGATCTCGCCAGCGCTTTTTTAGGGGGCGTAGATCAGTGATCTCGCCAGCGCTTTTTTAGGGGGCGTAGATCAGTGATCTCGCCAGCGCGTTTCTTAGGGGGCGTAGATCAGTGATCTCGCCAGCGCGTTAGGGGGGGGGCGTAGATCAGTGATCTCGCCAGCGCTTTTTTTAGGGGGCGTAGATCAGTGATCTCGCCAGCGCGTTAGGGGGGGGGGCGTAGATCAGTGATCTCGCCAGCGCTAGTACCTCTCATACGAGAGGTATTGTTTTCATTTTTAGGAGCAATACGACTTCGGCGGCTCGTGGATTCACTCAACGAGAGCGAGAAGATGAATGTGCTTCTGTAGCAGAAACGACGCAATTACTTTGGTGAGTCATCGTTCTCTTTTCAAGCTGATACAAGGTTTTCCCTTTTTTCAGTAAAGTAAAAAGAAACAGTTATCCCGTTCGAGAAAATAATTCGAGAAAGGCTCGAATAAAAATGGAAAGATTGTTATCTCCTCGATTTTCTCGTAGAGTGGATCGACTATAATATTAGGAGCTTTCATCGAATTTTTTTAATGGGTGCAAGCATGTCGGATTATTTTGATTATTGATTTATGAAACAAAAACGAGATATTCAATATTTGAGAAGCACTACGACTTGGGCTGCTGACTGAGTGACTCGCGTAGTGAGAGCAGGATGAGCTTCTCCCTCTACACGTAAACAAGACGATATCTTCAGTGAGTCAATATACCTTTGAAAGATATTATATCATTGTCTCACTGTTGTTCATTAATGAATATATTTACAGCACCTCGAATGGCAGTTCACTTCCCGGCAATCGACCGATTCCCATCTATGGAAAGAATCAGCAAGAAGATCTCAACTAGTGAGGGGAAGGGAAGGAAGACGACGAAAATGGAGAGGTGAATTATTATTCACGATCGATATCCTTTGATTAGGGTAGCTTTGCCACGGACGATAGAAGTACAATCTAGTTACTTTGTCATGTTGTGTGGTGCTTCTTTTCTCTATCAAGAACCATTAGACACTGCGCTTCACCGGCCAGTTAACTAGTTCAACATCTAATTTCCTTACACTTCATGTTACCTTGACCAGACGAAACTTTACCTTTTTTGAGTCACTTTGCAAAACGTTTTAAACTTTTATCACTGATTTCTGTATTTGCAGATGCACGTGAACTAGCTAGCGACACTCCGGCCGAGGAAGGACTATCTCACGCTGGCAAAGGAATTTACAAGCTAAGTTCAGCGCGTTTCTTAGGGGGGCGTAGATCAGTGATCTCGCCAGCGCGTTTCTTAGGGGGCGTAGATCAGTGATCTCGCCAGCGCTTTTTTAGGGGGCGTAGATCAGTGATCTCGCCAGCGCGTTAGGGGGGCGTAGATCAGTGATCTCGCCAGCGCTTTTTTTAGGGGCGTAGATCAGTGATCTCGCCAGCGCGTTAGGGGGGGGGGGCGTAGATCAGTGATCTTGCCAGCGCGTTAGGGGGGGGGGCATAGATCAGTGATCTCGCCAGCGCGTTAGGGGGGGGGCGTAGATCAGTGATCTCGCCAGCGCTAGTACCTCTCATACGAGAGGTATTGTTTTCATTTTTAGGAGCAATACGACTTCGGCGGCTCGTGGATTCACTCAACGAGAGCGAGAAGATGAATGTGCTTCTGTTGCAGAAACGACGCAATTTCTTTGGTGAGTCATCATTCTGTTTTCAAGCCGATACTAGGTTTTCCCTTTTTTTCAGTAAAGTAAAAAGAAACAGTTATCCCGTTCGAGAAAATAATTCGAGAAAGGCTCGAATAAAAATGGAAAGATTGATATCTCCTCGATTTTCTCGTAGAGTGGATCGACTATAATATTAGGAGCTTTCATCGAATTTTTTAATGGGTGCAAGCATGTCGGATTATTTTGATTATTGATTTATGAAAAAAACGAGATATTCAATATTTGAGAAGCACTACGACTTGGGCTGCTGACTGAGTGACTCGCGTAGTGAGAGCAGGATGAGCTTCTCCCTCTACACGTAAACAAGACGATCTCTTCAGTGAGTCAATATACCTTTGAAAGATATTATATCATTGTCTCACTGTTGTTCATTAATGAATATATTTACAGCACCTCGAATGGCAGTTCACTTCCCGGCAATCGACCGATTCCCATCTATGGAAAAAATCAGCAAGAAGATCTCAACTAGTGAGGGGAAGGGAAGGAAGACGACGAAAATGGAGAGGTGAATTATTATTCACGATCGATATCCTTTGATTAGGGTAGCTTTGCCACGGACGATAGAAGTACAATCTAGTTACTTTGTCATGTTGTGTGGTGCTTCTTTTCTCTATCAAGAACCATGATTAGACACTGCGCTTCACCGGCCAGTCAACTAGTTCAACATCTAATTTCCTTACACTTCATGTTACCTTGACCAGACGAAACTTTACCTTTTTTTTGAGTCACTTTGCAAAAAGTTTTAAACTTTTATCACTGATTTCTGTATTTGCAGATGCACGTGAACTAGCTAGCGACACTCCGGCCGAGGAAGGACTATCTCATGCTGGCAAAGGAATTTACAAGCTAAGTTCAGCGCGTTTCTTAGGGGGGCGTAGATCAGTGATCTCGCCAGCGCGTTTCTTAGGGGGCGTAGATCAGTGATCTCGCCAGCGCGTTAGGGGGGCGTAGATCAGTGATCTCGTCAGCGCTTTTTTAGGGGGCGTAGATCAGTGATCTCGCCAGCGCGTTAGGGGGAGGGGGCGTAGATCAGTGATCTCGCCAGCGCGTTAGGGGGGGGGGGCGTAGATCAGTGATCTCGCCAGCGCTTTTTTTAGGGGCGTAGATCAGTGATCTCGCCAGCGCGTTAGGGGGGGGGGGCGTAGATCAGTGATCTCGCCAGCGCTAGTACCTCTCATACGAGAGGTATTGTTTTCATTTTTAGGAGCAATACGACTTCGGCGGCTCGTGGATTCACTCAACGAGAGCGAGAAGATGAATGTGCTTCTGTAGCAGAAACGACGCAATTACTTTGGTGAGTCATCGTTCTCTTTTCAAGCTGATACAAGGTTTTCCCTTTTTTCAGTAAAGTAAAAAGAAACAGTTACCCCGTTCGAGAAAATAATTCGAGAAAGGCTCGAATAAAAATGGAAAGATTGATATCTCCTCGATTTTCTCGTAGAGTGGATCGACTATAATATTAGGAGCTTTCATCGAATTTTTTAATGGGTGCAAGCATGTCGGATTATTTTGATTATTGATTTATGAAAAAAACGAGATATTCAATATTTGAGAAGCACTACGACTTGGGCTGCTGACTGAGTGACTCGCGTAGTGAGAGCAGGATGAGCTTCTCCCTCTACACGTAAACAAGACGATATCTTCAGTGAGTCAATATACCTTTGAAAGATATTATATCATTGTCTCACTGTTGTTCATTAATGAATATATTTACAGCACCTCGAATGGCAGTTCACTTCCCGGCAATCGACCGATTCCCATCTATGGAAAGAATCAGCAAGAAGATCTCAACTAGTGAGGGGAAGGGAAGGAAGACGACGAAAATGGAGAGGTGAATTATTATTCACGATCGATATCCTTTGATTAGGGTAGCTTTGCCACGGACGATAGAAGTACAATCTAGTTACTTTGTCATGTTGTGTGGTGCTTCTTTTCTCGATCAAGAACCATGATTAGACACTGCGCTTCACCGGCCAGTCAACTAGTTCAACATCTAATTTCCTTACACTTCATGTTACCTTGACCAGACGAAACTTTACCTTTTTTTTGAGTCACTTTGCAAAAAGTTTTAAACTTTTATCACCCCTCAGGGACGCTACAAGGTCACGTAATCATCGACCAGAAGAAGACCCTCCTCCCTTCCCATGCTCTCTCGCCCTGTCTGACCAGCTAGAGAGCACGTGTTATTGAGAGAGTACACGAATTATTTAAATTCAGTTTCACCATTTTATTGTCTAATATTGTGCGTACGAAGGTTGTTTTGCTGCATTACTGCGTAGCTTTTGATAAATAAGTTTCGGATTTGAAGTCGGTATTGATAGCAGTGAATGATGTCTTGTAACAAATTTGGAAACGTCGTCGAAGGCTTATCATTTGCGAAATGAGTAATTGGAAAAGAGATCTGGAGAAAAGTTATGCTACGTATGATTCTCGATGGCTACAGTTTCATCATATTTTATCAATCTGAGTCGGGAGGAAATTATGCACAGGAGTCGATTGATCACGAAAATCTGATAGATCTATACAAGATAAATCGATAAATATCGATAACATCACACGATAGCGGGGGAAAGTGGGCCAAAAGGGACTGGATAATAGAGCTCGAGAAATGATACCGCCGTCTCTTCATTTTGCGCACGCTCTCGCCTGCTCGGTCGACGAGAGAGCGTGTGAAAGGAAGAGAGATGGCGGTATCATTTCTCGAGCTCCGCTGGATAGATGTAAATAATTTAGAACAACAAAGTGAGCACAGCGTTAGGGAACTGGATAGGATGACTAAATTTGGGATACTCGGATACTGTAACTAGATAGGGGGTTACGGTAGGCTAGCGCTCGATCGATCGATTCGGAACTAGACTCTAGTCTCGAGTGGGGGGTTGCCCGTTCTTGCGAATGAGATGAGATCATTATCATCTGTGTGTGTGTGTGTGTGTGTGTGTGTGTGTGTGAGCTACAGTACCCGGAGAGCAGCGAGGAAGAGGGAGGGTGTGGGGTTGGGGACCCGTGTGTGATTGTGGAGTGGGGTACGGTAGAGGCCTTGCCGGTGTCAGACATACGAAAGATCATGAGAATATTGAAGAGACAGGTGACGAAGAATTGTCAACACTTGAAGGGTTACGAGGGGCACTTCTGTGTGTATTTCAACAAGAACGATGGGGTGGACTACTCTGAGGTGGAAGATTCGGTCAAAAACAGAGTAGTGCCTGGTTACGAGGTGCGACGATCACCTCGGCGTGTTCTAAGAACCACAATCGGAACAAGAACAGTGCGCCGGTTCGCGTCCAACGGTGATAATCGGACCAACAACCGGACAGGTGACTAGGACCCGTTGGACGGGCCGACTCCTCGTGAATGCATGATCACGGGCGTTTTCTTCGTCGGATCATTGCCGAAGACGTCGTATTCCTGCTCGTAATCGGTCACTTCCTGGTAGATGAGCTCTGAAATGGAGTGAGATTAGGGATTATTTGTGATCACGTGTGAGCGAATTGTTGAGCTATTATTTTTGAGAGAATTTTGAAGACGAATCGATTATTGCCCTTTCGCACCACAGATGAAAAACTAGCCGTGAAACCTAAGTGGAAAATGAATGAGTATAATGATAACCTTGGCTACCGCACCCCTTTCTCTACCGTACCCCCTCCGCCCAATCTACCGTACCTTTCCACTTCTCCACCGTATGCTCATTCTTGTCCACCGTGGCATCGTATTCCTTCGGCGGCGGCGCATGCACCTCCGCCTCGTCGTACCACACGTTCACGTACGGATGCTGCAGGGCCTGGAATTGGCGGGAGCCGTGAAATGGAAGGGAGCCGGGGTTTAGAAAGTATTTCCCGGATGTGTGATTTTATAGAGAAACTATGCTGGAGCCGGGTTTTAAGGAATGCTGGAGCCGGCGATTCGCAAGTTCCGGAGAATAGTAAACGCACCTTGTCCACGGTAATCCGCTCGGCCGGATCGATAACGAGCATCTTGGAGAGGAGATCGCGCGCTTGCGAGGCTGCAAAGGAGGAAATGTTTAGGAAATGGGAGGGCCGGTGAATAGACTTTAGTCGGTAAGAACTTTGAAATCGGCGTCGAAAGTGCACCGGTCATTTTGATATTACCAGTTATTTTAGTGCGAGAGCACTCTAAGATCCCACAGCAAAAGGCTTGTGTATCTACAGTTTCGGGTATGTTTCACAACTAGGCTAATTGCTGAACAGAGTGTGAACCAACAATAATGATCAGTTCATTTGTTGAAAAAAAAAATAAATTATTTCTGAATTGAGGAGGCGATTAGTGTTTTGATTCATACTCATCCATGCGTTATCTCAGCCTGGAACCGTGTTTTAAGAGCCGTAGAATAGCCCGTTCAACTCACCACTCAACCGCGCATTGTCCGCAGCTTTCGGGAAGATGTGCGTGGGGAAGAGTTCCTCGAAGGGGGTCGGAGGGTAGTGCGGCCGATTCAGAACGTAGTTGCGGACCTGGAAAAGACAAGGTAAGGATGAACTTATTTAAAATGTATTTTAAGTCAGAAATGGATATTGAATGGCCTCAGTACTTGCCAATGTCAGAAATTGTTTGAGAAATGAACATTCGACAGTTTCGAATTGAAAAATCAATTAAAAAACTCACCGTCGTCTGCAGTTGGTTGACGAATTTGGTGCTGGGCGAGCCGAGAATCTCGACAACCTAAAAAAGAATAATTCTCGTAACTGTTCAGCAAGCGACGTGTATTGAAATTGATCGGATTTTTTTGGTACATTCGTTGACTTCTGTCAACAGTCGAACTGAGAGATAGTTGAATAGTCAGAACCGTCAATCCCGACCTTGGTCCACTGATCAATATGGTCCGTGCCCGGGAAGAGCACGCGCCCGCGCACCATCTCCCCGAAGATGCAGCCGATGGACCAGACATCGACTAAAAGGATGAAAATATGAACTTGACAGATTGCGCAGTTCGGCTGCTCAGGTTAGTCAGGCCTAGTTGTAAACTTGATGTGCGACTTGCACCATCAACCAGAAATGCGCCCATTCGCCCGGACGTCCAATCAGGAGAATCAGACTTAGAATCAGTGTCGATGAGATTATTCGATCGACTAGGTGTCGATTGAATTGTGAATGAGAAAAACATGTTGAATCTACTGTATCCACCATTATTCATTAGTTGCTTTGTTATGTTTCAACTGCGCCATATCCTATCATGCTAGATGAATTTTTCGATATCTTCTTGAGAATAATAGAGAAATACTAAATTACTACCGTAATATCCAGCTAATTCACTAATAAAATTCAACGTACCAGTCTCCGTGTAGCCCATGCCGAGGATGACCTCGGGCGCTCGGTAGTACCTGAAGAACGGAGGTTCTTCCATTACATTTAAAAGACTCCTTAATCGCTATGACTCTATGTATATGCACCGTATGATTACTTGGTCATCACAAGATGTCACTCAAGGCACCCTTTTTGCTTCATCACTTCAGACTATCCATTCCACACAGAAGGAAACCCGTAGGCTTCTTTTAGCCCATGATATTTCGGCATAGTTGAACGTGTGAGAGGTAAACCTTATCGTGAGATTATTTTCAATTCCACGCGTAGCTGACCTTTGACGAACTGAGTGGAGGGAGGAGGGAGGAAGAGGCCGAGAAGAGGCTAGTGATCTACCTGCTCTCCTCCGCCCTACCTCTTCCCTTCCTCTCTCCCCCAGACAATCAATACGCTATCCAGCCCATTGAGTTTGCTGAGCATTTGAAACGCACGATACCTAGTAACAACGTAGGGCGTCATCAGGAACGAGTCGATCGCCGTCCTCGCCAAGCCGAAATCGAGAATCTTCAGCGTGCAGTCGCTCTTGACCACGATGTTCGACGGCTTGAGGTCCTGAACATCGCAAATTTACCTTTCAACTATCCATTCAAAATCATTCTTCGTATTTCTATTAAAGTTGTTACAAACTCGACAGAGCAGCAACTTTTTTTTTCCAACATGAAGGTCTAGCAAGTTCAAAGCGAAGCCAAATCCCGGATTGTCCATAATTGGTTTGCGCTGTAGCATTGTCATTAGTGTTGCGAAACTGATCTGAAATGTGAAATTCGATCTTCCACCGATCCGCTCGAAGCGAGCGACGAAGAATGCGATCGATCGTTTTGTCTCCAAAAGCGATCGATCGGATTTGAGAGATCGTTTTCGACGAATGAGAGGGAAGATCGTTTTTATTCGATCTAAGATCAGATTTGGAGAGTGGTTCGATGAGCGAGTGAAAACGAATGTGTTTCATTGAAAACTATATTACTCTATGAATCCAATCGCTCAAATATAAAGTGACATCACACTTTGGGTGACTGTTGGTTACAATAGGAGTAAGGTAGGAGTACTGTAAATTGTTTTAGGGGACCGGTAAGATCCTTGTATGATACTGTAGGTTACTGTGGGGTTCGGTAAACACGCGATTATATTTTGTTGAGTACAGTAGGCTACTGTAGGAGTACGGTATTGTTTGAATGACCAATCGGTAGGTTACTGTAGGTTGTGGGATGATCATGGTAGATCGATGCTCGTCGCTATCGCAAATCCACAGCACTTGCTGTGCCTCACCCTATCCAAAATATAGCGACTGTACACATAAGGTACCATTCAGATCCCTACCGTACTCCTACAGTAGCCTACTGTACTCAGCAAAACATTATCGCGCGTTTACCGAACCCTACAGTAACCTACCGTATCATAGATACAAGGATCTTACCGGTCCCCTAAAACACTTTACAGTACTCCTATTGTGACCTACAGTCACCCAAAGTTCCATGTCACTTTATATTTGAGCGATTGAATTCATAGAGTAATATAGTTTTCAATGAAACACATTCGTTTTCACTCGCTCATCGAACCACTCTCCAAATCCGATCTTAGATCGAATAAAAACGATCTTCCCTCTCATTCGTCGAAAACGATCTCTCAAATCCGATCGATCGCTTTTGGAGACAAAACGATCGATCACATTCTTCGTCGCTCGCTTCGAGCGGATCGGCCGATCTTTTTGAGTAAAAGATCGGAATGATCGAAATCACTTTCGCAACACTAATTGTCATTCTATTTTCCAAGACAAGACTCACCCTATGAATAATCCCGGACGCGTGCAAATGCCGCACCCCACACAGCATTTGGTAGAGGAGATAGGAAATCCGTTCGTGATCGAGTTCCATGTTGATGACCTGCCAATAATTGAAGGCTTATTTCAGATACAACAACCAGATTTAAAGCCTAAATTGCATTGGGAATGAGATTATTTTTCTTCGAATTTCGAGAATACCGAGCTTAGGGGCTCTGTGGAACATATCCACAAGGAGATTAAAAGCTGGTTACCTGACACAAATTCGCGTCCATCAACTCCATTACTACTATGTACAAGTCGGAGTAACTAAGACCACACTCAACTAAGGAATTTACAATCTAGATAGACAATCCAGATTCATCGGTTGGAATCATTACTTAGTCGAAATTAAAGCATTACCTGACACAAATTCGCATCCATCAGCTCCATTACTATGTACAAATCGGAGAAGTCCCGCAGGCTCTTCTGAGGAGTGAACGCGTTGAGCAGGCCGATGATCTGGAAATAATTTTAATTATTAAAAAGAATTTAATAAAATATTGTTATTGTTATTTATTTATTTCGCATAGAAGACATGGTGCTAGAGCATCAATCGAACTCGAGAGCAAGGAAAGAAGAGCCACGAATGAAACAAGAAGAGCCAAGAATGAAATGACCCAATGGACCGAAACATCCAACCGCATTTCTTTAGGAAGTCTTTTATTATCTAGTCTCTTCCTAGCAGTTTCTCTAATCTTTTCGTCTCATAAACCATGTTTGATTTTAATATACAATGCTCAATTATGTTCACTACTGAGCGTGATGAGTCGAGCTTCGTGAGTTTTTTTCCCGCTCCCTTACCAGGAAAGTAGTATCGCTCGTTTCTCCCTTCCCTTCGAGTATGAGAAAGCCCGCGGACATTTGTCATTCCGTCAAATGGCCCGCGTACTCTGTCTCTCGTGGGAATACACGACTATTCGAGATATATTGAGTGTATATTAGAGTTCGAAATACGGGTAATGGTCTCATCATTTCACGCGCTCTCTCACCGGTCAGAGAGGCAAGAGAGTGCGTGAAATGAAGAGACGATTACCCGTATTTCGAACTCTAGTGTATATTGAACATTTTCCAATCTCATTCTCATTCAGAAAATAAAAACCATTCGTCGAGATTTTTGCGTAACGTGGGAATGCTCTACTTCTATCGAAGGGAATGCGTAGAATTTAGGAAGTTTTCAACGAAATCTTTGCGTGAAAAATAGAGCAATGAAAAGGCCGAACAAAAATAGAAATTATCTCACATTCTTATGACTGACGAGCTTCATCAGCTTGAACTCGCGGTACGCTCGCTTCGCGTGAGTTACCTGCAGAAATTATTCATTATCTTCTTGATTTTCGATCCAGATTATTATTTTTGGCCTAGAAAGTCGAAGATGTTAAACGAGATGATCACAGATTCAATAGGAAATGGGGTGTGTGAAACATAGCCAAATTTTGAAAGTTCGTATTTTTTACAACTGCTAGATCTCTGTTTACGCTCCAAGAATTCTTTAAAAAGGCTCTCGAACTATTCCAGATTTTATGATGCTTGCCACTCGGAGTACTCGATCTCTATTTTCCCTAATCGTCGTGATGTGGGCACAAACACGCCCCCCCCCCCACTTCCGGATGTGCCTACTCAGCGATTCTGACATAGAAGATAGGGATGGCAAAAAGTGTCTGAACCGACCAACCCCTTCTCCAGTTGAGAGTCAGGAATGAGTGAGAGAGAGAAATTATCACGCCTCTCACGTAAGAATCGACCTGAATCTGTCAGCGAGCCAAATTTCGCAGTTCAGATTTCGACTGTTTTGGGGTCTACTAGACCCAACTAGACATCCTATGAAAGGATTAATGCCAGAGATCAATCCCGACCGAGCTGCAGCGCCGGTAAGTTGCAGCCTCACAAGTTCAAGACGAATTTTCTCCCCTTCAATGAAATCCTTGAGATTACTTTTCTGAAGGAGCTAGGGCTACTTTTCGATGCTCTTTCGACCTGTGCTGGTCGTTTGTCGATATTTTATCTTTTAACCCTGTTAAACGTTATTGAGCATTATTGAAAAATCCAGCGCAAAAGCTGGGAATTTAATTGCTTAAGATTGTAGAGCCCGTCAAGACGAATCGAATGATATGTCTGCGCTCGCATATCGAGGGGGGTGGGTATGGTTTCATGTCCAAAAACTGTCTGTCAAACTTTCTAACTTCTTTTCAACAGTCGCTCGACGATTCATTTCACTCTCGCGAGTGAAAAAACCCGGTGTAAGATGAAAATTCTCATTATGTTTCATTTACCCTTCATCCCTGCACCGAGTCGTAATTTTTCAAATTACATTGGCGAATGAAACATATCGAGAATTTAGAGTCGACACCGGGTGATTTCACTCGCAAGAGTGGAATGAATCGTCGAGCGACTGTTGAAAAGAAGTTAGAAAGTTTGACAGACAGTTTTTGGACATGAAACCATACCCACCCCCCTCGATATGCGAGCGCAGACATATCATTCGATTCGTCTTGACGAGCTCTACAATCGTAAGCAATAAAATTCCCAGCTTTTGCGCTGGATTTTTCAATAATGCTCAATAACGTTTAACAGGGTTAAAAGATAAAATATCAACAAACGACCTGCACAGGTCGAAAGAGCATTGAAAAGTAGCCCTAGCTCCTTCAGAAAAGTAATCTCAAGGATTTCATTGAAGGGGAGAAAATTCGTCTTGAACTTGTGAGGCTGCAGCTTACCGGCGCTGCAGCTCGGTCGGAAATGCTCTCTGGCACTAATCCTTTCATAGGATGTCTAGTGGGGTTTAGTAGACCCCAAAACAGTCGAAAGCTGAACTGCGAAATTTGGCTCGCTGACAAAGTTCTGCTACTCTGAGTCGATTCTTAGGTGAGAGGCGTGTTATCTCTCGAAACTCAGATATTTTTATTTTCGGGCACATCTCCAAATAATTGTGCTCTTTGATAGAATCGTGAAACATAAGCAAATGCAAATTTTCCCATTGAGATACGATAAAATAAAGAAATTCGGTGAAAAGGTTGAGTTATTTGTGCATCAAATTGATCATGCAATTATTTTTATTATTTTTCTGCAGTTCAATAGTCGTAATTTTCGGTTGGGACACTTTAGTGTCTGAGACAATTTGGTGTCCGAACTTTGAGACAATTCATTGTCTGAGACACCGACCGGTCCGAAAAGTTCGGAATGAAATTGTCTGAGACAACGCATTGGACTATTTTTGCCATCCCTAATAGAAGAGCAATACATAGACATAGACCTAATAGATTGACTTCGAGAGGGGATATTCCGATAAGATAAATCAACAGGCGTGGCCAGTGACTATCTTATGCCTTGACTGAAACACAACCGAGAATTGTTAGCAAGCTCCAAACTATCGCTTCTTTCTCGGGCAGGGATTTGACAACGTCTGGGAACAAATAGTAAATGAATGCAACTCACATTCTGGAAGGGCCTGCTCAGCTTCTTGATCGCCACTGTTCGCCCGAGCACCTTGTCGTTGGCAGCGCTGTAAATAATGTTTTTTTTCGATTCTGGGAGTTTTGGAAGCCGAAAGCCTTTTTTTGCTGTTTTCAGACACAATTTTTGCGCTTCTTATTGAATGAAGGTCCTTATTGCGAGAATTGAAAATGCTCATTTGCGTGTCTGTCAACGACGCTATCGTTGCTGAGTAACTCACCACACTATCTAATCCCCGTTCATACATCCGGAAATCAAAGGCTATAGGTGATCTTCCTGTCACAGCTCTAGTAGATCTCATGCAATCGCGTTTTTTTTGTGAATAGACATGCTTTTTAATACTCTTAAACGGAAGAGGAGATATTCGCTTACCATACTAGTCCTTGCGCTCCCGATCCGATCACCCGTATGTTCTCGTATCGTTTGAGCACGCACAAATTCGTCTCACCCACGGATATGAGATGGAAGCCGGGAGGCGCGTCGCCGTTCGCGATGCCTGAGAGAGAAATCAGTGTTTTGCGAATTATTATTTTTTCCAACGAATCAAGGATTCCACAAGACATCGAATTAATCTCATCACTCGTGAAGAGGAATTCTTCGTGAAACATATCAGGCAACGTAGTGTGTAAATTTTAGAATGGGAATTGGGATGAGACGTTGTGTTTTATCGTGAGAATATTTTCCATTCCACTCGTAGCTGACCTTTGACGAACGTTCGAGGGGGCGGAGAAAGGAAGAGACCGGGAGGAGGCGGTAGATCAAGTGTCCTCCTCCCCCCTTTCTCCCCCCTGCCTCTCTCCCAGACAATCGATAGCTCGCTAACCAGCACATCTCATTTGCTGAGCATTTCAAACGCACGATATATGGAAATAACGAATGGACGAAGCAAATTATAAAGAGACCTCACGAAATATGGTAATAATAAAGTTGAATGTTGGTGAGTTCATTTTGCTTTTCGTAGTAGTTTCACAAATTATTTTTTTTAGGATCAAAAGCAGCAATCATCGAATATTTCTCAAAATTACGGAGGAAGAAGACTTATTCTATCGTTTTTCACTCACCGGAGGCCATTCTGTGATTGTTCAGATGTCGCGTCGTCGACTGCGAAGACGTGCCGCCGACCGCGTCGGTCGCGGCTTCGCACGAGTCGAGCGTCGCGGCGTACGCGTCGCTCGCGTCGTCGTCGTCGCGCGCGGACGCGGATCCTCCGCCTCCGCCGCCTCCGGACGAGGAGGAGGTCGCCAGCCACTGAGCAGGAAGAGGATAAGCAGGGAAATTCAGAAGATGCTATCGATCCACTAGCTAGATCCACTAGCTCCGCTAGGTACTATCCGAGGGAACACTTGAAGGAATTTCCATGTATCTTATCAAGAACTGTGTTTTACATTTCATTTGCGGTCTATCAAGAATTCCTAGCTTCAACTCGTGAAGTTTCCTCGGTGAAACATATCCAAGCCGATTGCACAAAATCATTGTATTTTCCTACTCACTCATCAAATTAAAATTTGATAACAATAACCAAATAGGCTGAATGACTATCGACCAAGGAGGAGTTTTGAATATTCGTGCCCAAAATTCACGGGAAATTTCCCCGAACTATGCCTGGTATCACGGCTTTCAATAGTGGACCCAGCTTGGGCAGGGAATTACAAATACCTGACATTATCTAGCACACACCCTGTCAAATGGGGGAAGAAAGCTCATTTGCGTGGCACAGCTCCGTCGAGTCATTCTGCGCCGCGCGAGAGCGAAGCGCGGTGTGAAATGATTTCAAATGAGTGTTATTTTGGGTTGTTTTAGCGCTTTCGTGAATGTAGCTAACGAATGAGATCGAAATATGAAATTCGGCTTCTGCCGAACTGTTAGGAAAGGGTTCGTACACTATCTCTGAAAATTTGAACTTGATAGCTCAACTCACTAATGAGTTATTTCCCGTTGAGCACCGAAAACAGCCGTTTTTCGTAATTTTAGGGCAGTTTGAGCGACATTAACTAACATAGCTAACGAATGAGATCGAAATATGAAATTCGGCTTCTGCCGAACTGTTAGGAAAGGGTTCGTACACTATCTCTGAAAATTTGAACTTGATAGCTCAACTCACTAATGAGTTATTTCCCGTTGAGCACCGAAAACAGCCGTTTTTCGTAATTTTAGGGCAGTTTGAGCGACATTAACTAACATAGCTAACGAATGAGATCGAAATATGAAATTCGGCTTCTGCCGAACTGTTAGGAATGGGTTCGTACACTATCTCTGAAAATTTGAACTTGATAGCTCAACTCACTAATGAGTTATTTCCCGTTGAGCACCGAAAACAGCCGTTTTTCGTAATTTTAGGGCAGTTTGAGCATGCTTAGCTAAATTTAAACTCGAAATTTTAAATGTAAGGTGAGTAAGTCTCCGTATAGAACTAAAACCAGTCGTGTTTGGGCAAGTTTCATCTGAATTCAACTATGTTTCACTCAGTGTAGAATTCATTCCTTGTCCTGCACCATTTGTCAGTCGGTGGAAATACGTTTCTCAATATGTTTCGCCGTTCGAATGAAAGAAATGGACAAGAAAAATGGGAAATTG
Organism: Pristionchus exspectatus; assembly: GCA_911812115.1. Lineage (NCBI taxonomy): Eukaryota > Metazoa > Nematoda > Chromadorea > Rhabditida > Neodiplogasteridae > Pristionchus > Pristionchus exspectatus. The sequence goes on along the minus strand of OU461582.1, from coordinate 33,278,956 downwards.
AAGACATTCTCCACCGACCGACTCGTTGTCTCGAGATTCACCAAAGTGAGAGGGTGGAGTTGAGTCGAAATTGCCCGTGCCACGCAAATGAGCTTTCTTCCCCCATTTGACAGGGTGTGTAGCAAGGAGGAGATGTAATCCTTTCGTAACTTTGTTTTGGTCGTTTACAGCAGTTCGAAAAATAGTTTTGAGGACATATGCTCAACACAATCGAATCGTTCCAGCTTCAACTGACGATATATCTTTCGTGAAACATAACGAAAACCCACTGTACAAAATTTGACAGTTTCCATTCTTATTTTCTCTACTCTTCAAAAAAAACTCGATAACAGACAGCAATACCTGGCTGACGCTATCTAGCAAGGAGGAGATGTGGTCTTTCTCTTCGTCTTTCTAAATTCACCCCACACTTCTCAAACCCAGTTTTTAAGCTTTCCATTTTGGCACTACCTTTGAGTTCTAAATCTTAACCCTATCTTAGAAACGGAATTTCGCGAAACATTACCTGGCTGACGCTATCTAGCAAGGAGGAGATGTGGCCCTTCGTCCCGCGTATGATTGACCCGAAGGAGGATGAGGAGACGGAGGGCTGCTGCAACTTAGTAATTTATTCTTCCCTGTCCACATTTGTCTCATCAACAGGAGAAACAAAGACACAAAGACAGAAACAAAGATACTGTTGCCCCGCAAACAACAGTGCTATTTTTTGAACGAACAGCGATGCGTCAGGCATCCCGAGTTGACTGACCTCTCATAATAACAAACAGTCACTAGATTTGTTTTTTCTAGTCTTCTCTAGGCCGACAAAATCCAATCGAACCATCCAAGAAAACAATTGTTTGGCAAAAAAAATGTTAAGGCAGACATCGGATAAAAGGCCAAATTTTAATTAGCACATATCCGAAAGGTATAGTTGAAAATAGCAAGCTTCCTCCTCTCTGTTTTCGAAGACGTCGGTTTTTCAAAAATCAAATACGTTTCACCAAAGCTACAACACTTTTATGAAATAGGAAACATCAATGGAAATGGAATGAATTCTGATAATCAAAATAATAAATATGCAAAAAAAAATGCTAACCGTGTTGTTGGCTGTCGGTCCGCCGGCCGCAGCTGCTGCTGCAACGGAGGTGACGGTGTAGGAGGGCGCCGATGAGGCCTGCGATTAATAAAATGTGTATTTAAAAAATATACGAGAATTTCGGATGTCTTTGTGGAGCTATTTGCCAGAAGTTTTGCTGATTCGGAAGCCAATCTCTGCGAAAAACAGGCCGAATTCGCGAATCCCCTGCGCAATTTCGCTCGAGCGAGATCATTGACCACTGTTCTCTTTCATTATCTGAGCACGATGAAAAAAATCTAATTAGAATTCTAATACGTTTCACTGACGGTACAAGATTACTTTATCTTTGCTTCTTCAATCGCAGACCATCAACGTAACCTCGATTGCAATCATACTTATATCGCGCCTGTACCGTAATCTGCCGTACCCCCACAGTACACCACGCTAGTGCTGGTGGGCATCGTGACCTACCGTTCACATAACGTACCCCGGCTACCGTAACCCAGCAACCGTACCCCACCGCCTACCTCGCTGGTGCTGGTCGAGCTGGTGCTCGGCTCGTCCTCGCTCTCCCTTCGCCTTTGCCGTCTGCTGCTCCCCGAGGACACCCGCGATGCCGAGCGTACTGTAGAACATTTGAATTTTATTCGTTCGCGCCAAAAATCGAAAGAAATTAGAAAGTTGGCCATTTCACGTGGACGATTTGTATTGTGGAACAAGGGAATTGAAAAAAGTACTGTAACATATGAATGTTATTCCTTCGCGCCAAAAACGACCAGAAATTAGAAAGTCGGTCATTTCGTGCGGAGGGTTTTGATTGGGGCGCCGGTCGGGGCGAAAAACAGCCAACGAGAGCAGGAAATGTGGGAGGACGAGGAGAAGAAAGAGGAGGAGGAATAGGAGCGAGGGGGGGACCCGGCCGGGCAAATCGAATTTGCTGCCAAGACTTGGCTGGCTCTTCCCTCTTTGAGGAGGAGGAGGAAAACGCAGCGCGAGAAGAGATGCAAATGGGGAGGAGTGGTAGAGAAAGAGAGGGTGTATCTCTACATTTCTCATGAGCTCTCGGCAGCTAGAGAAGGGAAAAAAACGCAAGAAAACGTCCCTCATTCGTCATTTTGTGAGGGGGGAGAAGAGGAGAGGGTTTGCAGCATCAAGTCAAGTGGGCTGGCTAAAATGAGCCCACCCCATGAGGGTTCGGACTAGAGCCGGCTGGGATGAAGAGTTCGTTTCTTTACTCCTCATGTTCTTTCAATAGTCATAGCAACGAAAGAGCAGGAGAAATGAAGAAGCGCATTCTTCATAGTTTCGTTATCGCTATACTTTGAAGGCATGAAAGCAGAGTGAAGCTAAAGTTTCCACATTTCCACCTGTTATTTTTGCCAAGCAGATATAACAAGAAGAAGAAAAAAGGGATGGACGAAGTGAAAAAATATGTGAAGATGAGGGGGCTCGAGAGAGACATGGAGAGGATTTAGAGAGTGTTTTGTATTCGCGACAGCTATACTGATACGAAGCAGATGGGACGAGGAAGAATTTCGATAATAAATATCATTTATCTGACTTTTCTTCCTGTGACAATCACGATTACATTGAGGAACTGTCAAAGTTTCGAAGGATATCAGACTGCTGAAACCTATTCGATAAATCGGCATGAGGAAATAAATTATTTAGCCCGCAAAGCTTGACAAACTACTGCGATACTAATACGAAGATAGGAAAGGAAGATGGGGATACCAAGTAATGAGTCGAACCCTCTTCATTCGCCTAGTATTCTCTCTTTCTTTGACCAGGGAGGGGTCACATAGAACAAAGAGAGCTCGAATGCGAGAGGGAAGGATACTAATGCAAAAAAAGAGATGAGGCAATGGATAAGCTCTGATTTAATTATTTACACTGCATGACCGTTCAGGGTGATCTAATTAATTGCGTACGAAACAGAATAGTAATCATAATTTTTTTCTGGCAATATGATTTTGCTTTTTTAACCAGAAGCGATGGCACTATTGAAGCGCTATCATTGTTTCGAGAATATATTTCAATGCTGAAACCTATTTGCACCGGTTGAAAATAATTGAACATGAATTCAAGCGAAAAATGTCTTCGATAATAGAAGAACTAATGATGATGATAAAAATCAAGAATAATGAGCATTTCCATAACGGAATTCTGTGATGACTTTCGAGCATGTGCCATGTGCTAAACGAAATGCTGACTCTAAGAAGTGAAATGCAAAATTACTGTTAGAAAGCTCAGTCCGAGTACACCGACAAGCGATGGGATAACGAAATGAATCTTGAAATGTAATATTTCGATTCCAAACCTAAGAATGTGCTCAGAAATGCTCAAGAAATGCATAGATGATACATAAATGGGATAACCAAGCCCACGAATCGAAAAATTGGCATAGTCTCGAAGAATGGAAAGGAGACGAGAGAGTATCGAAATGCTCTCGCTCGCTCGAGTCTTGCGCCGGGGGTATGTGGGAGGCAATTGGTCAATTGCGGGAAGACGGAGACGGAAAGGGAGAATGAGGAGGAGGAGGAGGAGGAGAGAAAGGGGGAAATCGAAGGAGAGAGAAGCTTCTTCATTTCGCTCGCTCTCGTGATAGTCTGAGCGTGAAAGAGAACCTTGTGGGTGAGAAAAGGAAGAGATGGAGGAGGAGGAGGGGAAGGAGACGGAGGAGGAGAGGGAGGAGGGGAAGGAGAATGAGGAGAAGAGAGAGAATGGGGGGAACAGAGGCCTGAAATGGAGAGACAGAGCGGGGAGAGAGGGATGCACACAGGCTTCGCGAATTGATCGACCTCCCCCCTCGCTCTCCCTCTCCTCCTCCTTCTCCCTCTTCTCCTCCACCCCTTCCATCTCCCCTTCTCATCCGCAAGGTTCTCTCACGGTCAGACAATCAAGATTTCAAGCGAAATGAAGAAGCTTCCCCTCTCCCTCCCCCCCCCTTTATCCATCGCACATGCTATATCCTTATATCTGGAGGGCAAGAGTGGATGGTGAATGAAGAATCTCTATCCCCGAAGGCTTCTCGCTTTGTCTCGCAAGACAGGCAGCATGATGAATTGAGAGTGCCCATACTCTCTATCTCTCTCCTCCTCCCTCCCTCCTCCCCCTTTAAGTCGTTACTCTCCTCGATATGGGGCAAGGGGGATAAGAAGTCGTAGGGGGTGAGTTGGGGAGAGGGCAGAGAAAGGGAGAAAGCGTGACCTGAAGGCCGAGAGCGGGGGCAGTAAAGAATCTTCGGAAGGGAGAGTAATGGAATCCATGAGATGAGGGAGATTGGAAGGAGTTGAAGCCTCAAGTCCAAAAGAGGTGTGTCAAGTAAAACTAGTAGTGCAAAGCGAGACCTGAAGCCCGAGGGCGGGGGCAGTTAAGAATCTTCGAATGGGAGAGTAATGGAATCCTAGAGCGTCCTTTTCATTTACCGATGGAGTGTAACAGCAGCATGATGGAACTAACATGTTGTGAATTAATCGAAAGGACTCAAAAGAAAGAGGTTAGGAAAAGGAAGGGAGAAGAATTGAGGACATGCGACAACGTGACACCCTCGGAATGTCCTTTTGAGAGTTTTGCAGCTTAGTAGTTCTAGGGCTTGAACGTGACTATTGAAACGGATCACAACGATAGCTTAGATATTGTCTTAAAATGGTTTAGTTTATTACAAAAGGAATTAATGTGATATATTGAAGCGCTGTCAAAGTTTCCAAAATATTGCACCGATGAAACATATCGGAAACGAGAATGGAGTGAAGATCAGAAAAGACTAGTTGAATCAAGCCCCATCGGCATCAGATATTTTTATGTTTGCCATGACCAAGAAAGATGGTCAGTATAGAAGAGGAAGAGACCGAGCCAAGATTCGCGACTGCGATAGAGTCTCTGGCATTTGTCTCTCTGGCACGCGATTGCGAACAGACTCCTTCCCTTCTCTCCAACGACTTTACTATGTATGGCTATGGAATGAAAAAAAAACAAAAAAAAACATTACCGCGTAGTAATCTGCTAGTTTCGAAAAGAGAATCAAGAGCTGATAGTACGAATAAAAGAGTCAAGATTTGCGACTGCGCGTGACACGCGATTGCGAACAGACTCCCCTTCCCCCATCTTCTTTCCTTCCCTCCAACGACTTCCCTATGTATGGTTATTGCGCTCGTTCCGGGCCTCTCTCCATATCTACTAGTCTTTATCTTTCTCTGACTCTCTCCAGTCCTCCTTATCTCTCCCTTACTCTAGCCAGGGATCGTTCTCTACTATGAGTCTGAACTCTCCTCATTTCGCCTTGTCTCTCACTTTCTCTAACCGGGAGATCACTTTGAACCGTGAGAGACCTTGTCTACTAGGAAAAGGGTCGACGTCACACTCTCGCCTTCATTTCTCTCGCGAGGAGGAATCGAAAAAGAGGCGCAAAGTATGATAGAAGACCTCGGGGAGAGGGGAAGAGAATCGACCATGCTCCCTCGCTTTCTCTCACAGACAAGGGATGATGAGAAAAGGAGAGTCAGACCCGAGAAAAAGGAAAGAGGGGAAAGGAAGACGAGAAAAAAGGAAGGAAAGAGAAAAGAAATGCAGCCTTCGTGAAGCAACAAGACACGCTTTTCGCCTGGCTTTTTTTCGAAGCGAGAGGCTACGAAATCGAAACGCGTGAGATACAGAGGGATTTGGTAATTGTAAAATTGCATCCACAATAAAGTGATTCTACGCTGGGCGGTGTACACCGGTAGGGCTTCATAAGAGTGAACAATGTTTAAATTCAGTTTTTTTAAAAATAAATATAAAAATTAAAAATAACTTACCAGCCGCAACGAAGGTGGAGCCGCCCGAGTAGTCCATCCCTTGAATATATGTTAGTTATTTCATGATTAATTTTTTTAAAAGCGGGAAATCGCGACGATGCGAGTACGAAAATAATGAGCACGGATGAAATGTGCGAGAATGCGAAGAATGAAAAAGGTGCGAGAATGCCGTTCTAGGAAATGTTATTGATTATCGCGCGGAGACATTCTGATGGCGGGAAGTCCCGTCGTCGGAGCTGAACGTTTCAAGACAATGGCACGAATATTTACTTATTTTTGTTGGAATGGGCCTCAGGCGCACTGTGTGATGATCTTGTGGTTTATATTTGAGCTAGCTGTGAAACATATTCGGAATCTCCACCCTCAATGCAAGCAACGACGAGTAGCGAAAATAATCACGAGAATTTGTGGTTGCGCCACGTTTTTCTTAGGCCTTTTAGTACTCGGATTGAGAAGGCGGGCAAATGTATCGGGTGCGAAGTTTACTCGGTAAATGCCAAATAAATGGGTCCCTAATGAATTTGCAGAGATAATAATAAACAAAACCATTTTCGACATTTGAATAATATTATTAGAAATTACGCCAATTTCGTGTAGAGCTCATGATTCCTTATCTTCATTTTCTCATACTTTCACACCCTTGAGTGACGATAGAGTGCGCAAAACGAGGAGACCGCCGACGTATTTCGGGCTACTATATATATTAGAAGAGATTACGCGCTTGAGCGCTCATGTTTTTCACAGAGCGGCGAATATGAATAACAAATGCGCGGATAATATGCTGGTCGTAGGGGTGTTTTGCGCAGTGGGAAAGTTGCGGGGAGCTTCTGAGGGAGAGAAAATTATAGATAGAATCTTAGGTACATAGAACAAACAATAAAAACGAAGAACAGTATGGAAAGAAAGATGGAAACGAGATATTAGATAGTTCTGTGAAAAAAATCGAGTCGGATTGCTATAATCTTACTGTTTACTACACTAGCACACAACAGACTGCCGAGAGGTGAGCAGTAGGATCGATCGTTCGGCTTTCGGAACGGCCGAAGAACAAATTCAAATTATCTCCACTTTTCCGGAACGAGAGTCGACTCTCGTTCCCGGAATGACCATTGTTCGATTTTTAATCCGTTCCGGAATGAGGCGATAATTTAATTAAAAGTTCGGATTTTCCGGAATTCGTTCCGTTTCGTCAACCCTAGTGAGCAGAGGAAATGTCATAGAACCAGATATCAGAAATGCAGACGGAACCGATTTCGTGATCAGGAAGTTGCAGTGCATTTGTCATTTTTTGATAAGGAATGTGGGCGCTTCTAATCTTCTAATCAAGAGCCTAAGGAAATTGCGGACTTATCCGAAGATCGTCAATCGAGTGGGAAGCTTGGGCGATGAAACACATTATTGCCGGTAATGTGACAGTGAAACTTCTTGTGATACAGATGCGAATGACTGAACGAAATGTCAGGAATCACAGATGGTCTAATGAAGTTCACGGTGTATTGAAGGCGTAATAAGATAATATCAATGTTTGTGGATGTTGCGTGAGATAATACGGAAGTGAAACAACGGTGCTTCCGGAAAGAACGCATAGGAATCATAGTTGAATCAGGTATTGTCTCTGACTCACGCACTATCTCATGCGAGAGATGTTGCGAATGTAAAGATGGGATGTACATTATGATTTCACTAATCATATCTGAATAAAGGAATAAGAGATCATAATGGGGATACTTCCTTGTAGGGAAGGCCGACACATCTAATTAATGCAATTTGAGACCTACGACAGTGGTGAGTACGTAATGAGATACCGATGGAAGACCGCGTCATTCGACACTGCATGATAGTCATAATGGTCTGTTGTTGAGTTGGTTTATCAAAACAATTCGTTAACAATTCAGCGAGGATTTCGATGTCATCGAACTGAACGCTGACATCTAATGGATGAAAGATACCACACTTCCAAAAGTTTAAGTGTTTCATCGATAGCGGATTTCGGTGAGTTCCAGATGGGATTAAACATAATATTATATTTAATCATAGCATGCGTGCTCCCATCAAGAGTATGCGCACTCGCGGGAAGGCACCTAATGCAAATCGGAAGCGGCAAACTAAAAGCGCTATGAGGATTCAGAGAATGAGCGAGAATTTGAGGTGATCAGTTAGGGCTACCTCGCCAAAAACGTTCCAACAACAAAAACAACAGCCAACCCTCGGCACGTTCATTGTAGATAGAAAAGTGATGCGCGTTCACTAACGTTCGCGTTTCCCGGTAACTAAAAGCGGCAGTGATGCCACGTTTTTTCACATCTGAGCAATGTTTGATCATGAGTATACTTTCCCGTATGAGAGTTTCTCTTCTACGTCGTGACTACTGTAAATCGAAAAATTTGCCCAAATTCATTCATTCATTATTTATTTATTCCACCAAGTTAATGTACATAAAATTTCGATAGAGTTGACGTATAGATAGAGATAGAGAAATGCGTATGGCGATCTTATGATAAACGAACAAACGTCGATGCGTGCATCTCTCTGCGAAGCCCCAAACTAATGCAAATCGGAAGTGTGAAAATAGTAGTCGTCTTCAGTCTCTTCAGCCTCTGAATTGACGAGGCGTCTACTCTTCCCTCCTCCCTCCTTTAAGAGGCCTGAGAAAGAGCCCGAGAGTTTTCACACCCTCAGCCTCCTCATTCCTTTCGTCGGGATCGCGTCTCTAGCTCTCCTAGATAATTTCGCGTACTCTCTCGCCTCAATGACATGCGAGAGAGTGCATGAATGAAGAGACTATCCCTAACCCTGCTCATTTCGTACTGTCCCTAATCAGTGAGAGTTGATGATGGAACGGGAGATGAGGAGGGAGGGAATCGATGAAAAGAGATTGGGATGAGATGGATTTCCGAGAGCGAAAAGAGAAATGCGAAAAGAGGAGATAGGATGAGAAACTATGAGAAACAGAAAATGCGACTTCAGATAACTATTAGTATTTACTGTGTGGGAGATTAAAGTAGAGAGACAGTGGAAAGAATAAAAACTCCACCACAACGTGCAGTTTAGCAATAAAATGACAGTAGAACGATAACATTAGATGTCTCGTCAAGATTGACAAGCAAAGATAGTCTAGAATTATTATTTTTGAGATGAACGAAGCGAAAGATTAATAAATTTTAGAGAATTCGAAAGTTTAAATTTGCTTTGAAGCATAACGGAACACATCTTGAGCGCGGAAAATATAGTTTTCGGAGCAACCTCGGAATGGGACAGCGATACTGAGTGAAGTAGAGAGAAAGGGGAAAGGAAAAGAAGCGCTACCGTGATTGTGCTGTACAGGGATAGAAGGAAAGTAGAACCCTTACTGACACGTCATGATTAGGGCTGTCAGGGTGAAGAATCCGTCTCTACATTCCTCGTGCTCTCTCATCGGTCAGAATGACGAGAGATCACACGGAATGAAGAGATGGATTCTTCACCCTGACAGTCCTAGTCATGATGATCTAGATGTGAAATATTTTTATTTGCGACAAGGCTATTAGAACAGCTATTAGATTGCTAAGAATTTGAACAAGTTTGAATTAGCTTTGAAACATAACTGCAAGTGAAAGTAGTTCATTTCTAAATAAGAAATGAACGAAGAAAATGTTTTCGTAGAAACCTCTGAATGGGGACAAAGGCGAGTGAAGTAGAGAGAAAGAAGGAAAGAAAAGCAGTAGAAGAAGCCCTATTCAGTCATTTTTCTCTCACTCTCCCCCCCCCCCTCTCTAACTCTCCTATTGCTTTCGTCTGAATGAGGCCTGATTGCGAGCGGCTCAATTGCGACCGTTACTTGAGGCAAAGATAATAGTGGCTATACATCTTTGCGCTCTTGTAAAACATGAGCTATATGGGTATCGAATAGGAATTTTTTAATATTTATTTCTACTAACATAAGTACTACCTACCAACATTAAATTAGTTTCAGCTCAATCTTGTAGGCTCTGTGAAACACATCCGAAGTCGACAAAAAAATAAGAAAAAAATCACAGTCAATGCGCGCTGATTGCAAGGTGTTTCTGAAATGCGCGCAAGGAAAACGTATAATTAGGCCACGTTCTTTCCTTCAAGGAGAAAAAGTGAACAAAAAAGAGTAGATCAGAGACAGCGAGAGAGCACGCGAAACGAGGAGAGTGCAGACAGGAGTAGACAAAGTGACATGCATCTAGTACAAATTCCCACGCCCTGTCGCACCCTGTGCCGTGAGAGGATCACACATTCCAAAAGGGGGCCATTATGACCTATCGTACTGCGGATGTGCACATGGAAATTAGAGTTCGAAATTCGGGTCGCCGTCTCTTCATTTCGCACACTCTCTCGCCTCTCTGACCGGTGAGAGAGTGTGCGAAATGGAGAGACGGCGACCCGTATTTCGAACTCTAATGGAAATGTGTTCGATTGTTATGAGATGGGTGGTTACAACCCTTCATTAACTTCGCTTTGAAAACACTGTTGACATTGACCTATCGTGACAGACAAACACTTACGAAAATGCGGTATTGGTTTTGGATGAAAGCTTCGTTGAGTTCTCATGTCGCATACGTCATCAATGACAAGATGAGTAGGAGTGATTACAGGTTATCGTGCGTTTCAAATGCTCAGCAAACTCAATGTGCTGGTTAGCGTATCGATTGTCTGCGAGAGAGAGGAAGGGAAGAGATAGGGGGGAGGAGAGCAGGTAGATCACTAGCCTCCTCCCGGCCTCTTCCTAACTCCGCCCCTCGAACGGTAGTCAAAGGTCAACTACGAGTGGAACGGAAAATAATCTCACGATACGAGCAGCGAAAGTGCGTTGTACAAGAGTGATGGCAACCATCACTTATCATGAAAGTGCACTATCCTCTAGAAATCATGATATATGTTATACTGTGAAAATCGCATGAAGAATGTCAACAGTGTGTTCAAAGCGAAGTTAATGAGAGGTTGCCACCACCAATCTAATAGCAATCGAATACAATTCCATGTGCACATCGCGCATTCCATTACGGAGGATGGCGTATTGAGCTCGAGAAATGATATCGCCGTCTCTTCATTTTACATGCTCTCTCGTCGACCGAGCGGGCGAGAGAGTGTGCAAAACGAGGAGACGGCGGCATCATTTGTCGAGCTCTAATAGTGTGTGCTAGAATTTCACAAGGCCGTCTCCCGATTTTCGGTCTGTTTCGCGTTTCTCCCCGGTTCGCACACAGAATGAGAAGGAGGAAAGGGACGAGAAATATGAGAGGAATTCGGGAATTCTTTGCGATGAGGAGGAATAGAGGCACTCAGTGTGATTAACAGGTACGAGCGTGGTAAGGGTCTCATCGTTTCACGTACTGAATCACCGGTTAGAGATCATGCGAGAGAGTGCGTGAAATGAAGAGACGGTGGCCCGCGTTTCGTCCTCCACTCGAAAGAATGAAACCTTTTCCTGTAGGATGCAACAGGCGCGCTAGGGTGATTCAAGTTCAGAGAGGTGGAAGCATAATTGATGATGGACTGAAGTTGCAACCCTTCCAACTAAGTCCCATATGTTTACTCAAGAATGCAACATCTTCATCTCACTTATCTCCTCTCATGGATGATGATAGATTTGTGTTCCAAGAATGCTGTGAATGGTTCTCAGAAGAATTCCGAACCCATGTTCCGGTTTCAGGATAGGCCGGAATTCATACAGGACGTAAACAACCACGATCATTCACGGCGCGAAGAACGACTTTGTTTTTGCCAGATAGACTGAAAAACTTGCGATATTGTCATGTATTTGCTAGTAAAGGTAACCAGAAATCAAGAAACGTAATAACTTGAGACGCAAATTTACACGCTTTCTTCACAGTGATTGCAGCCAGAAATCAAGAAACATCACAACGACAGACAACGTTAGCTTCCGATGAATAATTCATGCGATTCGCATCATCTCTCATTGCGCAAATGAGAAGACGGAAGAGCTCCACTCTCTCAGGTCAGATAGAGCGAGAGAACACGCGAAACGAGGAGAGCGCAGACATCTTGCCATGACGTAATCTCTCTCCTCGCTCGAACGCGCGCACACAAATCATTACCCCCCGTCCCTGCCCCTTAGGCGTTAGTCTCCCTCTCTCGCGCCGTCTCTCAATTTCCCGTGCTCTCTCACTCGCCGTCTGACTTCCGTCTCTCACTTTTCCATAGTCTCTCTCTGCTTGGAGGCAGGAATAAATTAGTCCCTGCTTGGGTCTCTCGATGCCGCGTGTTGTCTCGCATCCGGCGGATAGAATCTTCATTCCTTGCTCTCTTACCGGCCAGAGTGGGCGAGAGAGTGTGGCAAATGAGGAGAAGGCGGGCAGCAAAGAGGGGAATATGTTGATTGAGTTCGCGCGTGTTGGACAATAGATGACGAGGGGGAGAAGGTCGCCGAGATCTCTTCATACATTTTCATTTCTACGATGGAGAAATCGGCGAAAGGATTTCTTCAAGACTCGGTAGTATTCTTGTCGAATGCAATAAAGATAAGGGTCAAGTTGCTTCCACAATCAAAGCGATTTTACAGTCGCCAAGGGACCATGCTTAGTGGAGTACTCTCAAATCTATTTTCAAGCTAGAAGACAAGAAATCCCATTCCAAGTGCAGGGTGTAACATGCGATAGAGGGACTCAACGAGATGGAAAGGAATCCATCTAAAGGCCTTGTTGAGAGAGAGGGAGATGAATACAGCTGATTGCAAGGGGATGTGTGCAAATGTCATCGGGACCCTAGTCTGTTAGAGTCCACTTCATGAGGGTGAATGGTGGAGGAAGAGGCACGGAACGAATGCTAAAGTGTGAAGAAGATATTTTAGCTAGTAGAATTCGCCGGTAGCGAAGATACGATTTAGTATCGTGACTTAGTGAATGCCACTCAACTTTACTGTGGGAATGTCGTGATTCGTCGAAGTGACCATAATCTTGGGCGATGTGGACAGTAAAGTCACCGTCTCTTCACTTCACACGCTCTCTCGGGCGCTCGAGTGGCGAGGGAGGTTGTGCAATGGATATACGGCGGCCCGTATTTAAAAGGACAGATTGCACCGGCGATATCATTTGATTCATAGCCGTTCTTGAAAGGGATAAGAGAACGAGCGCAGGAATAAAAGTGAATGAGTGTGATTGCTTGGCGGCAGTAAATGAGATATGGGGAACGGCTGAATGTATTTCGAGATCTGTGTCTGCCGCGATATTAATTACCTCACAGACACTGAAACTGGCAAGCCTGCTACTCACACTCAAAGTAGTGTAGTGAAAACGACAAGTACACTCGATGTTTTTTGTATTCAAATGAAACCCAGATAGAAGAACGGCTCAAAGAATCGTCTAAATCCTTCTCGAAGGAAAGATAAATAAACAGGACAAGTTTGAGCGGGCTGAGGACATCGCATGACTGCGGCTGATGGGGTGCTTACAGCGGCGAATAATGTAGTGCGCTCGAGCGGGGAACGGACTTCGAAGTCTCGAGTTGATCCCATAAACCGCTAAGTGCGTAATAATGGTCGCAATTCGTTTGTCTGTTCAGCAAAGATCATGCGAAATGGTAGAAATGCCAGAAAAATGATGAACTGTCAACGAAAGAATAGGCGGATGCTATGAGTGAAGAAGATACACCGCGGAACCGAGATTCACTATCGATCCAGCGCCCAGGAATTCCGGGGTAGGAGCGAGCGCGCGAAAAGTTGTTGAGAGCCCTCTCTCTCTTGAGAGAGGAAAGAGACGTGGGGGGGGGCGAGCGGGCCCTTGTGGGGATTCCTAGGGGCCTAGGGGTGGAGGAGGAGGAGGAGGGACGAAGGAAGAAGAAGAAGCAGGGAAGGAAGTGCCCTCTTCTTCTCGGACGATCTCTCGCCTCTCTAACTGGCACGAGAATATTTACAATGAAGAAACACGAGCAATCCTAGGGGTGGAGGGGCCAAATATAGGGAGACAGGAGGAAAAAGGGAGCTGTGCGTGGCTAACAGGCAACGCGAGGTATTCTGCGAGAGAGGCTGAGAACCAAGGCAGCGAGGAGAGGAGGAGGAGGACTTCCTTACCATCATTCATAATGTATTAAGTAATTCAAATAAGAGATATAACACTAATCAACGAATTTTCAAAAGAATACATGATTGTCGAAGTGAAGTGGAAACCAGGGTAGCAAGAAGAAGAGGAGGAGGACTTCCTTGCTCTCCTTCATTCTCCATCCTTCCAACTCCTTCCCATTTGTCTCATTCAAGATTGCAGGAAGATGCGGCAAAGACCAACCAAGGATTTCCAGAGAAGGAGATGAATTGTCAAAGAGGTTTGTCAAGTGACTCGATGGTTCAACTAGTAATACTACAAATCGAGATACACGAACATGCAAAATGCAAAGAGTTCCCGACGGTGAATGACCAACCAAGCCTGACTAAAGGTAGCAAAGAGCCAACCGGCAATTCTACCTCCTCCCTCCTCCTCCCTCTTCCCCTCCCTCCCTCTTCCTCCTTCCATCTGTCTCCCTCTACCTGCCTCCCCGCTCGCTACCGGGCGCCAATCCATATAAGAAGCGGTGGTGTGTGCGCAGTGTGGTAGATAGAGAGGGAGACTTTCCGGAGTCGGGAAGCCGGCTTTTAGAGGTTAGGGCCGGGATATAGGTCCGGATGAAGCCGGCCCGTAGGCGCTGGTGAGTCGAGTCCAGGATAGGTGCAGGATATTTTAGACGATAATGTTTGTGGGTTGAGCAGGTTGAATCAACGGGCAGGTAATGCCTATGCGGTAAAAATATATTGAGTCGATGGCAGGTGTAGTATTCGAGTCATACGACTACGAAAAGGCAAACAAATGCCAGTAATCGCTTGCGATAATGGCTAGAACAAGGTCTGGTGACGATGACGCAAGCATCAATGAAGCAGGGGATGATTCTCTCATATCGCATTGCCATCTCGTTTCTCTGGCCGAGGAGAGACAAGGAAGATGAAGAAATGGCTCGCAGGAGCTTATAGTTTTCATTGGTGCGGCAATCAGAGTGGCCTTGGTGTTTATTGACATGAGCGGATTGAGGAAGACGGAAGTGAATAAATGTAGAGACATGAACGCAATCCACTCAACGAGAACGGAAATGTCTCAAGAGTGGAATCGAGAGAGGAAATGAGAGATGGAGGTGGAGTGTTCCCTTGTAAATGTTCAAGAAGGTAGGAGAAGAAGAGCAATATAATATCCAGGGTTCGAGAATATTGCATGCTTGGTGTTTCCAGAAAAGCTTTTTGAGGGCAATGGGGCTTGATGGGTGGCATTAGGCCTGAGGACTGACTCTCCTCGTTCCATTTGGTCTCTCGCCGGTTAGTCACAGCGAGAGAGCGCGTGGAAAAGAGAGACAAGGGTCTTGCGGCAGTCATCTCTCTCTAAAGGAGAGTAAACATTGAATGAAAACAGTGATGAAAGGATGAGGGAGGAGGAAGAGGTCCGCGAACAAAAGCAATTGAGAGCAACAAAATGTATTCAGCGAATTGCGTTTTTCCCGAATCGAAGCTGACTACAAATTTAGAAGATTGAAGATCATGATCAGTACTCTAACGACATTTGATATCCAAAAACAAATCACATTTCATAATGCGATCTTCATTTTCCTTACTCACTCCCGGAATTTATCGTTGTTGAGCTACATGTAAAGCGAATCAATGTAATGCCGAGAGTCGAAATTATGATGCATCGAGAAGAAAAATAGAGGAGGAGAGAAGACTCTTCTCTCAGATTGCTTTTGCCTTCTCTCTTTGAGGTGCGTGCATATAATAAAATCAGAAATTCAGTAGTACTCAACGTAATAAGACATTCGCAATCGTAAAAATGAGTGCAGACGCTCTCCTTCCCAGTGATCGTTTAAGTTCATATAAAAAATTCTTCAAATATACAACGATTATGACTGAGGATAATAAACACAAAAGGTTATGGGGCGTCGCGAATATTGAGTATAAGAGTTCTCTCGCTCTTTCCCAGATTCCTATTTCTCCTTTTCCCGGAAATGTGTTGACCCGTGCACTAGAAGAATAAATCGAATGTTGGGCATCTAAAATAGCCTTTCCATTCTGAGCTGCGTCACAGCGGTTGGAGCGAGTTCGGTCAGAAATATTGTGAAATCGCGGAGATCACTCACGTTCGAAAAGTTATTCTCTAACACTAAATCGGGACGGAAAAACATCGGAGAGCTCATAGGGCGAGATGATAGTCTCGTGCGAAAAATCTTTATAAGAAGCATTGAGGGAACCGTCAGAAAAAGGAGGGTCGAAGGGCGAGTCGCAAATATTCTGAAGAGTATTGAAAGGGGAGTCCTCGGCCTCCTTTCCGAGATTGCTCCTTCCTCTCCCTCTTCTTGAGATTTTTCTGAAGAAGAGCATGACGTGCTCGAAGAGAGATTTCCGGAATGAGCAACGGGGAGACGAATACATACATCCACTATTATCATTGCTATATGTACTAAATAAATGGTTTATCTTATAATAGTAACAGTTCATTTAGAATATATACATGGGAGAGTTTTCAATTCAACACCTGTAGAGTAGGGATGGCAAAAATTGTCCAATGCGTTGTCTCAGACAATTTCATTCCGAACTTTTCGGACCGGTTATTGTCTCAGACAACAACCGGTCCGAAATTAATTGTCTCAAAGTTCGGACAACAAATTGTCTGAGACAATTTGTTGTCCCAACTCAAAATTGCGACTCTGACAAAGCAGAAAAATGAAAAAAAATAATTTCATGATTAATTCGCATCACAAATCAAGCAGCACTTTCGCCGTAATAGATTATTTTATTGAATTTCAATGGGAAATTTTGCAATTGCTTATGTTTCACGATTCCACAAAAGTGCAAAATGATTTGGTGACGTGTTCAAAATGAAGAAACCTTCTCTTCATTCCGCCTAAAGACACGGAATGAAGACACCGATTCTTCATCCTGAAAGTACTGCCCGTACCTTTGTACATCCTCGCTTCCTTGCCATTGGTCCGAGGTCGTCTGACACGCCAAGGGCTCGCAGGGAGAATCTACTGAGTGAACTGAACGATGAAGACCAGTGGTAGGACCGGTGAGCTTGTCGGGGAAGCTGTACCGAGGTGAGTTGCGCCCATGTGCCCTCATCAATCGTCTTCTCGACACTTCTCGACGTCTTCTGTTAGATGTTCACAATTGGTTGAAGAGACGGAATATTCAGATTCTTTATGTCACGCCATTGCATTTCCAATTGATTGCGAAAGAGAAAGCCGTCACTTCTAGTAAAGCTGCGAAGGCAGGACGGCAAAAAATGATCGCAGACTGATACTTTCAAAGTCTGACCTCATTTCATAATGTTCTCTTATCAATTGAGGAACCAGGGAGCATGGGAAATCGAGAGCGTCAGATCATATCTTCAAAGTCTAGTTCGCAACGTACCTCATCGCCAAGCAGCAGTGGAAGTGAATGCAGTGTGAATTGGATGCGTCGCGGCCAGCTCCATAAAACGTGCCGTCTGGTCCTAAGCAAAGGACAAAGCGAGAACTTAAGAGATTGCATGCAAATTAATATGCTTGACGGTTGTTGTTTGGCGTCATCCAATTCCCCCATACGTAATGAAGCGGCAATGAAGCGAAAATCGAATCAACGGTTGCTCTCTCCTAAATCCAGCAGGGTTCCTAGCCGGTTTCCTTCTTCGTCGAAAGATGTAGATGAGAAAAGCCTTATGGCCAAACATGACTAGACTATTGCTTAACTGTTGCTCAAGGTTCTTAATATATTTCTATAATCTTAACGTGAATGAAATGCCTACTAGGAAAAACAGCTGGAGGAAAATCGCACACATTCCTGTCGAGCAAGCGATGAAAGTGATTCCAACTGAAGCGCTGCCTTGGAAGGTAAGCTTAACTTGAACTTTTTAAGACGAGGCTAGCTCCCCCCCCCTCCTCGGTTATTGATTCCTCCACATTTCTTCTAAAGGATCAATATAATGAAGCAACACTTGACTTGCACTGTTTTATCTCGGCATGGATCATTGTGGATGTTGTGATTTAAATATAAGTTGCTAGAACTTGGTGAAATGATGAATGCTAAAGTGCCAGTCGCTACTCGAATGAAAGACTAATATACATACATACGACGATGAGGAAATAATCACGGGAGTTTTCAATCATTGGAGAAACCATCGAGAGAAGGAGACGGCCGAGCTCAGGCGGAAAAGTCCGCCACATAAATGATCTTTTTTGTCTTCTTTGAGTTGGAGTCTCGGAAACTAGACGAGGAGGTGCAAAGAGGACAATATTGTAACAGATTTGCGTGTGACGACGAGCCGCATTCGAGAATGCGTTTGACGTGCTCTTCAATGATGCTTTGAGCCTCGACTTGATTAAGCCCGCGGAAGTCCTATAAAATATCCGAGATATTGAGTTTACGCATGTAGATAGGCTTACCGCATTCCAATCTCGATCTGTTATTGCGCCGCTTCTTTGAACAGTCTTCTGAAATGATTGAGAATGTAGTATCGCAATTTTCGAGTAAGATCGACCTAAATACCGACTAGCGTTAAGGGTGAGGACATCTAAGATCTCCTTATAAAGAATGCGATACGAACAACCTTTAAGGTTTCTGAAAAGAACAAAAACTAACCGTCCCTTGTTCTTCTCTACGCTTGCGTCTAATTATAGCAGGCTTCGGGCTTGTGACAGTCCGCGCGCTGAAATAAGTTGGCATACTTTTTAAAACTATTATTGAAATATTATACACGCAAAAACGATACCTCTTCTGTTTTATGTTCTTAATGAGACCAATAGCTTTCCTTGAAAGGCTGTCCGCAGTCTCATTCCCGACATCACCAGTATGACCGCCCACGTGTTCGAATATTACATAATCGAATCTGCAACGAAAAGCTTTTGCTCACTTCCGCTCTTACACTCTCTCCAGGATTATTCCCATTTACATATAACAGCTGAAGGTGGAATACCACTAGACATATCAGCATGCACTCTGCGTTTGCTCTCACTGGTCAGAGACGACTGAAGAGACTTCATCCTTACATCCCTAAATGTCACTCACCTGTCGGGACACGGCCAATGCGCAAAAGAGTTGCAAAAATCGCAATGACTAGTGCCACATTTTTTTCTAGCAAAATTGCTCAGTAAAATTGAAATAAGAAGCCGAATGAACTCGGGCACAAGGCATAACAACGCCTGGTAATACAGAAAAA
This sequence comes from Pristionchus exspectatus, assembly GCA_911812115.1. Classification (NCBI taxonomy): domain Eukaryota; kingdom Metazoa; phylum Nematoda; class Chromadorea; order Rhabditida; family Neodiplogasteridae; genus Pristionchus; species Pristionchus exspectatus. The sequence goes on along the minus strand of OU461582.1, from coordinate 33,259,934 downwards.
GAAAAAGAGATTTGCAAATCACTTTAGAAACTTGAAACAATCTTAAATCGATAGCTAGCACAGAGGACACCTTTTATAGATTGCGAATTCGGGCTTTTGTCGTGGTGCTTTCGTCATGTCACTCACTCACCTGTCTCTGGCGAGATTCCGAAGACGGATGTACTCCAGTCTCAGGAGCTGCCTCTCCTTTGTGTTCTTCTTCTTTTTCGGAAGCTCACGCATCGCCTGCACGATCGACGAGCAGTCAGTGCGGAGGACCACTCTCTGACGCCTGAAAATTAGAGCTCGAGACATCTGTCTCTTCATTCTACACATTCTCTCGCCCACGCTCGAGTGGAGAGAGAGAGCGTTAGGTGAAGAGACCGCGGATAATTTATGGAGCTCCATACAATTTAAAAATTAGAAAGAATCAAGGAAAGACGAAGGCGGCCTAGATCACCGCTTATTTCCTTCAATCCGTCCGGAAAGATGACCCCTCTCCTTATCCATCCTCAAGGAATGATGCGATGAGCATTCTGTTTGAAAAAAGGAAAGGAAAGCCTTCCTGTCATCCATTAATTGTCAATCATAATATATACTATTATTGAACTAACGGCAATAAAATTGTGCACCTACACATGAGGATCTATTATCACGGAGACAAATTGAAGCGCTTTAACCGCCGCTATAGCTTCGGCCAGAGTTGACGATCCCGGGTCTGTAATATATCAATGCGCTTTACTGGATCTGAAGCCGTCTCGACTGCCTTTACTCATTCGTCGTGACTTACTTGATATTGCCTCGGTTAAGTTCATGCCCTTGCACTTAATGTGGACACCGATTCCCGAATGACCGTGCCCTGGAACATATGACGCGTCGGAGTAGACACAGATTTCTCTGAGCGACGCGGAATTTGCGGAATTCCGTTCACGATGGAGCGGATGCTCAGGGTTGGGAATCGGCCTAGCGTCTTGAGCATCCGAGTTTGGATCTGTAGGAGCGGGCTCACGCAGCGCGCAGGGATTCTGCGGGAGCGGAGCTGCGGGCTCGGACTCACGGTGGCTGGGAGTGTTGCAGACTGTGGAAATCTAAAGTATTATCTTGTGTTAGGTAGGGTCAGTATCCTTAGATGTCCATCAATTTGGTTAGAGTAACTTTGATCACTATATCTCAACACTATAGTGCAAGGACGCAATAATTGGGTCCCATGCCGGAACGCTCTTATTGTTAGGGGGAGAGGTCACACAATCACTAGGTCAGATCTCATTGAGATATCATTCCATCAGCCTGTCTCTCGGTCTTATGCACAAATATGAATGCACATTTTCAGAACTAATACCTGCTGTCTTTTCACAGCAAGTTGCGGATGCCGATGATTTCTTGATCCCTTGCGGTCGTCTTTCTTGGAGTTCCGATGACGAAACATTATCTTTTTCGATTCTGCAACGCACGTACCAAAAAAAATATTATAAAAGTTTTTTTTAAAATTATTATTAAAAGGAATTAGAAAGCGAAATATAGTGAACTAATGGCTCTCGCTCCCTATCATTCCATAATTGTGGTGATCCTGATTTTTTCAGACGTCCAAACTAGTTTTGGTTCATTTTTACCCCAAGGGCGTGGAGGTATCCCCGCCCCTCCCACCCTCTTTAGTGAGGGTGGAGCCTTGGGGGCAGGGACCGGCACGGAAGTAAAAAAGTTATTTAATTTAATACATTATACATATATCTCACCTTGTTCTACGGCAGCCGCTTTTTGTTGCTTTGAGATTGAGCCGAGCTGTCAATAATGCAATCATTTCGAAAATAAATAATAGTTAACTCTGTGATCTTTTCGAAAATTCTCTCAGTTTTTGAGAGAGCATCGATTATCTGTTTGATAGGATCATAAACTATAATTATATATCATCATCATCATCATCATCATCCTAACAGTCATTCTGATCACTATCTCAAGGGTGTAATCAATCAAGCCTCGCCGGCTACGTAATAGTGCCCACTGGGGGGTCACACCTTCTCTAGGTCAGATCATGGCGGACTAGAGATATCTCCCCTTCCTCCAGTCAATTGTCTCGCAATGCTGGGGAGATCCCTAGAAATTTGACTAAACGATTAGCGAAACCCGAAAATTAGATCAGTTGGTTTCCAAGTGAAGGTAAAGGTAAAGGTAGTTCCGTATTCAGCGTATTTTTCAACGCGCGGAACATGCGCAGGTTTCTTTTGATCGGTGTGCACGCATCCATGGCATATAACGGTATAAATTGTCACTCAGTTGCCAGCCGGCGACACCGTCCCTTTACTCCCGGTTTTTATACCAGTACCAATTGGACCAGGCTTGGTTTGCCTGCGGAGGTGGTCTGGCAAGACTCATGCCGCGCGCGGGATTCGAACCCGGGACCTTGCGCCACGCAGTCAGGCACACAACCGACTGCGCTATGCCCTCCTTTGTTTCCAGTTTCCAAGTAGGTTCATCATCATTATTATGAAAGTCTCAAACTATCACGACTTCGTTTGTTTCCCTGCTAGTTCCCAGAAAAAGCGTACATTACAGTCCATCGATCCATCTGCTCCAGCGATTTCTTCTCGTCCAGCGCCCTCACCGATGATGTTGATGGAGCTGATCACTGCAATGAAATCGAGGTGAGCGTCAATATCTTTTTGCCCCCAAAACCCGTGATCTTATCTCGCATTGCCGCTCTCATGCGACTACGTTCACCACTAATATCTTTGTAAGGGACTGATTCATCTAAAAACCAAAATAGGTCGTTAAGTAAAATGTTCGCAATATGATAACTGCTTTCTAACGCATGAATCAATCGAACAATGCCCTCCAAAGGATATCGCTCATTCATCACCACTTTGCTTTCTGCGATTTTGCGATTTTTCAGAATATATCTGAATAGATTTCATCGCTGTCTTCCCTTTTCCACTCTAATCATCCTTCACTCTGCGATTTTCTGTATCGATCGTCTCGCTCCCCTCTGTTGTTCACTCTATACTCTCTCCGCCTACTATTGTATAATTATAAAAATCTACTTGCAGGTGCTCAGGAGCGAAAGACACCGACTGCATCTTCGTTTCGCGAAGACAGTGAATCAAAATATGGGTCATATATCAGGTAGGTTTGACCTCTTTATCATTTCGAGAGCTGCATTATTAAATATTCTCAGTTGAAAGAATGATAATGAATCCTTAAATCGTGTCCTTTTACTTTTTGTATATTTCACGATTAGTCAAGTGTTTTGATTCGCAATTAATATATTTATATGTAAATGTAGATACGAGTTTTGAGGGAAGATATGGTACTGACATTGAGTAGAGTTTGGGCAGATTCGAATTTCATTAAGCACTTTCATGAACTCTGAAGAAGAACTTGCAAGATTCCTTACAGAGAAAATCAAAAATACAGCCCTTGTCAATGGCCCATTTCAGCAGCGACCACCACCACCAATTCCAATATCAGCTCAGCGACTGCTATGCTGCGACTTCGCATGAGCTGTGAGTCTTTTTTTGTTGTTGTACTGAAATTGGTGTAATATTATCCATGAGAAGGTAGTCAAGTAGATTCAATTCTGAAGCAATTTAATTTTAATACTCATGACAAAAGCATCAGAAAATAGTGGCGACTCATTTGTGATGGAGGAATAAAGTGCGCGTGACACAATTCCCTGACTGCAAATGATTTCAATAGTGTTTTTGATTTCCTTAGAGTTGATTTTTGAAAATAAAATTTAGAAATGTAGTAACGCTACTGGTCCTGAAAGGGACTTCTTTTACTCATTCCTCATTCTTTTGATTTCTAGTGCTCTTTATGACTCAAATATGTTCTTATAATTCTAGAAAGCGAGAAAGTGAAGATTAATCCACGCCAAACGATTTCGCGGTCACGATCGTGTGACGAAATCGAAATTGGACCCACCAGGACGTTAGCGAGAAGTGACTCACTCTTTTGGATGTTTTTGTGCAAGGGGCAATCGAGGTCGAATCTGGAACTTTTTTGCTACTACTATTTTTAATTTTCAAACAAAAACGAAGCGAAACTGTTAATAAAAACGCGATTCGGTGACATTTGAATAGTATTCATTAACTTAGCACGCACTTATGAAAGAAAGGCGCGCATATGAAATCGATAGCTTGATGCAAACTCATTGGCGAGTGTTATGGAGATGGCGAAAGAAAAGGATTATAGAGAACGAAAAATGACCGTTCAGAACGACCGCCACAACCCGTTTCCGAGTCCGACTCGAATACCGTATCACGTAATCTAGTTCGCCGTGGCAACTCTTATTCTTTGTGACAAATTTTTGAGAATTTGCGCCCGAAATTTGCCTTTGCTCATTATTTTGGCCTACAATTGTTGGCAAAGGTTCAACAATCTGAGTTTAAATGGAGAAAATAAATATTTGTAAGCACTATTTGAGCGAACAAGATTCTGTGATTGCTGGCTGCATTGCGAACTCGGTACCTATGTATTCACGAATAGAAGTCTCTTCGCTATACAGATACGATCCTAAATCTGGCTTTATTATCCGCGCGAATGCCTTCCAATTCAATGCTAGGTTATCGTGAAATTATTTTCCGTTCCACTCGTAGTTGACCTTTGGCTACCGTTCGATGGGCGGAGTTAGGAAGAGGCCGGGAGGAGGCTAGTGATCTACCTGCTCTCCTCCGCCCTACCTCTTCCCTTCCTCTCTCTCCCAGACAATCAATACGCTAACCAGCACATTGAGTTTGCTGAGCATTTGAAACGCAGACTAGTAATCGGTAAGCGAGGACTAAGAGACAAAATGTCGTTTAAGTATCGTTATCGTTTGCACATTCCTAATCCACTTGCTTCTCTCTAACGATGAGTATGATGAATCTCTGCTCGATGACCGCAAGGAAGAAGAGCTCAGTTGAGATGCCTGATTGTTGAACTCTAGAGAAGATGGTCTGCTTGACTAGAAGTGAAGAATATGCAATCTCTCTAAAAGCGCCACGGATATTACAATATCTAAGGGAGGTGGATTGGGAGGAAGGGACAGTAGACCGATCTAGATCCTGATGATCTATATCTAGATCCACTAATCGACTGTCTGTGAAAAGGGAGTGCAAGTTGCATGATTGCATGCAAGTTGTATGATCGTAATAAAGATCGTTTTCCTCGCGCTTGACCGTCAAATCACAAACGGGAGGAAGAGGGATCGAGCCCCTCTCACTCATCTGTCACGAAGAAAGGAGAGGAGGGAGGGCAGCCTACCACCTCTTCTTTCTCCATGCGAAGTGTCAACTCCCCAACTAGGCAGCGCAGCGAGAAAGATGTTTGGTAATAATGAAATGAAGAGGAAAGGTGGATTCAGTGGGAAGGAGAGGAGATGATTTTTATTTCACTATGAAGTAAACGGGTGCCTGAAGGGAAAAGATATTTCGTTAATCGATGCGATTTATACGTGAGATCACTACTAGGCTTCCACCGCATAGGTTGGTAAGTGAGTGTAAAGTGTTGAACAAGAGTTCTTGAATCGGGAAGAGAGACCGAACAGAGCTACACGGGAGGGAACGTGGATTCCATGTGGCGACGAAAAATGAGTCTCAGAGATGGTACAAGCGCTGCTAAGTCTTTCCCTTCAAACAGCCGGCCTTACTGATGAGCGTTGTCCTATGACTGTAAGTTCGCCTTTCCTTTCCTTTACGACTACACGTATTTCGAACTCTAGTAGAAGGGCAACCGGTGTCCGCTATTGGGAGAATGATGTTTGGAAATGATGGAATGAAGAGGGTGAGTGGGAAGAAAGTGGGCACGAGGGATACTATGAATACAAAAGAAAATATTTATTTTATAATCAAAATTCAGGCCAATCGAAGATACGGAACGGCCTCGGACGCCCACTCCAACAGCTCCCACACGAGTTCCGAGGGCATCTGATTGATTAGAGTGGGCGACTCTTCCGAAGGTCAGTTGAGCTTGGCCTTCTTGCGCTCAACTTCCTCCTCACGATTTGCAACTGAACGCGTTTTCATTCTGAAATGGACACAATTCTTAAAGCAAACTTTCAGAATGCAAGCAAAAATATATTTGAAGACAATATTGAATAGAAATGTTTGAGAAGACGCAATTATAAGAAAATATAATTGAACGAAGAAAATGCCAAGCAATTGCGAGTTGATATTTTTGAATATTAACGCTACGCGTGTCGCGTCGCTCATTGTCAGTCTAAAACAACTTCTGAGTCAACAACCACTTATTTGAATATAGAGACAGGGAAATGGAAGAAAACATGGGAAACAGGGCTTTCACCCTATCATATTCTTTTCTGCTAACCCATCTTCAATCCCAGTTTAATCATATTTTTCGCACTCACATCGATTTAAATATTAAATGTGTCAATTCTCAATGCAATTTCACCCGAAAAAGTCACGAACTTTTATTTATCAAACTGCACGATCAATAATCTTTTTATTTCGTGCTATTTCGTGCATTCTCTCATGTGTTCTCGAAACATGATTGATGTATAGCCATTTGAAGATATGTTCCACTGAAGAAAAAAATTGGTTAGAGGTTACGTTACACTTGATCGGATTGCATTAGGGCAGGTGAAATCGGGCCGGGTCAGTCGGGTTCCCGACACCGTTTCTCGAGTCGGGCATTGACCATTGACCCGCCATTGAGAGTGAAAAAGTCGGGACTGTTGTGGGTTCCAAAACCGATCTTGTCCAGAAATGGCCAGACTTTAACGCGACATTATCGTGAGAATATTTTCCGTTCCACTCGTAGTTGACCTTTGGCTACCGTTCGAGGGGCGGAGTTAGGAAGAGGCCGGGAGGAGGCGAGTGATCTACCTGCTCTCCCCTCCCTAGCTCTTCCCTTCATCTCTCTCCCAGACAATCAATACGCTAACCAGCATATTGAGTTTGCTGAGCGTTTGAAACTCACGATACTCGCCTGGCCCGTCTCAAGGCGTCTTACGTAGTTCATTAGTACATCCCCTTCTCTCTCCCTGCTCGCTTTGATTGATTCACTCTCCTCCTTGGCTAATCAATGGGAGATGCCAGGGAGAGAGCCAAAATTGAACTGTTGATCTGCTTTCTTCCCTAGAGTCGGGCTCGAGTCGTGTCACGGGTTTCGGGCCGCAGAACCCCGTCAACAGAGCCGATTGTTTCACTCTCAATATCGAGTCGCCCGCGTCGGGGTTGCTCGATTTCACCGATCAAATACCATTCTCTTATAAATATTACAGTGAGAAGGAGTGCCATAAACAATTGAACAGAAATAAACCTCACTTTTCACAGAGCAGTCATTAACAGTGTAGTCCAATCCTTCTGGGTATACATCAGTGACTGTTTGGAAAAAAAACTTCTTGTTGATTTGCGGGAGACGCTTAAATATTTTAGTAAAGATAACTTCATTATTTATAAATTTTTATCGAAAAGTCTCAAAATAATTGTTTGAGTGATCTACCTCTTTCAACAAGTCTATCTCTTGTCGATTTAGACTTCCAGGGTTGTGATGATTCAAAATCATTAGCTTGTCTGTCTTGTTCGAGAGTAGTTCCACAACAAGTTGTGGCCACTCATGGCCGGGAATTCCGAATGTTCTCGTGACATAGCAGTCAAACAAAGGATGAGCAATACGGATACTGCGAACATGAGTGGATAGGACCTTGAGAAGCGCCTCTGAATATTTTAATTTCCGTTTTTCAAAACTTTGCGTCTCATCTTCACTTATTGTTAAAAGAACTCACTCGGATCTGAGATGGTGTGTCTTCTATCGGAACCAAGCTTAACTTCATCGACATTACACACGATAGTATCGTTCAAAAGACACGGACTGCAAATAATGCCATATTCATTGGGGGGGGGGGGAATCTCTCAAAATATATTCCACCCAATGAATATGGAGTATTTTTTTAAACCAAAATGAGAGCACTTTAAATTTCAATATTGATTTGAGTTTCGTTGTGATGTATAGTCACTACCATTTCACCTGATCTTACGCTAATTACAAACGTTAACACTATGTGCTATTTCATCTGTAATCGATGCAGAAAATGCTTACACCGAGTCATTCAACACTCCGCCCGAAATTTCTAGTAGTGGTACTCTGATTCCTTTAATGAGTCGAGCAGCAGCTTCGCATGCAGAGAGCGGTTGGATCCTTGGATGGGCATACAAATAGACTGAGGTTGAGATGCGACCGCCCAGGATATTGTTGAGAAGATCCAGAATATCCGTATGCTTTTCCATTGTTTCGAACATGAACTTGTAGACCTGAGTGTGCCATATTTAGCCTGATCGCCCGGCTACGAAAATCTCCAGCAGACCCAATGCCGGATGCTAGGAGTGAAAAACAATTTAAAAATAACACTCACGATTATTTTCTTCTGTCGTTTACACCGGATCTGCGAGAGGCTGGGAGGCGGCGACCCGGAGTGAAGTCTGTGAAGCAGTCTGGCCCTGAGCTCGAATAACCTCGATGTCTTGTGGGGAACGCGAATCTCGACCAACAGTACGCCTTGCGGAATTTTTTGAATATATATATATATATATATATATATTTTATCTATATTATCTATCATCCATCCACTATATGAGGCTGGTTGCACAAGTATCGAGCAACCACCTGAAGGTGGTGGTGCAGTCATGAAATTGTAAACAAGTGCTCTAGGCAAGGAAAGCAAATGCGACGAGTTCCATTGAAAATTCAAATAGCAAAAACAACGAACCTTTCTTGCTTCACACTTGAGTTCCAGCTTCTCAGCTAGCGGAATGCGCATTCGGCTAACTGCATACTTTTCAACCCTCAGCTGCATCCCACGAGAACACTGCAAAAAAAAGGTAAAGGTAAAAGTGTATTCACGTCAAGCGATTTTACGTCGTAAGACAACGACCAACTGGTTTGACCCGGCCAGCTTTTAGACTGCAAAAAATACGGATATATTCACGGTGAGTATTAGATAAAACTTTATTTAATATTCGCCCGCAGAGTGTTTGTGTTAAACGCGTTATTTTCAGTTATATTTTGACGGCATTGATCGGGGAGAGAATTCTCTGCGAGAAAAGGTTGGGCCAAAAAACAGAGAAGTGTCGAGTAGCCAGGAAATGGATCTTCTTTACTTATCCCCGTCAGAAGGCACCAAAATTGCAAAATAATTTTAAAAAAATAACCCGATGAAGAAGCGGAACGGCCTCGGGCGCCCAGTCGAGCAGCTCGCTCAGTAGTTCAGGAGGCAGAAGTTCGATCGGGAAGCGCCCCGGTGAACTCTTTGCCCGCTTGGGATCAGTTCCCGCGTCCTTAGCACCTCTCTTCAAAGCTGCGCGAACACTCATCCTTAAAATGTGAAAGGAGCCGGTTCTGGAAACTATGGTGATGGGTCGCGAAGAAAACACGCAAAGAAAAAAACTAAATAATTTATGAACAATAATTCATTGCAACTGTGAAAATAAGTAAGCGTTGCGTGGTTTTGTGCGTGCAAATCATTGTCCTTTTGAACGAAACCGAATAAGCGTCTGTTGTCGTGCTTTTGAATGTGTTCAAATACGAAATGTGCTGGACAGCGATTCCCGGGGAGAGGAAAGGAGGGAACCAAGTGGATGAAGGACAGATATTCTAATGTTCAAATGCTCATACGGATTTGTTGATTAATACTAAAATTCTTATTTTCTCAGTATGTGCTTCTAGGAAACGATTAGGAACAAAAGCTAAGGCCTGAGACACTCCAGTCAAAATGTGAAATGAACGATAGTAATTGGAATACGCGGAACGGTTCATACTCGCATCCTTCCGATCTCTTTCTCTCTCAAACGTTCATCAAAGTTGAATGATCTCACGAAAATCTAAAAAAAACATGATATATATATATATATATATATATATATATATATATATATATATATATATATATATATAATATATATATATATATATATATATATATGCGGATGCGAATCGCTAACGAAAGCGCAGACTTGGTACCACTCTTCCCATCTCTCGCAAGTGACGGAAGCTAAGTGTCAGTTAGGGGATGCAGAGAACGCGGTACTTATAGACTCGGAAATAAATGAGAAAAGGGGAAGGAATCATGATAGAGGTGACTGCTGTTCTTCTGAGGGCTGCAAGAAGGATAGATGATGTTGTTTATCGCACCAAAGGTGTAATGCGAGCGAGTGACCGCGTGAAATGAAGAGAGTCAGAGAGTGTTTTCCGTTCTCAGAAGGAGGAGGAGGCAGAGATGGGAAAACAAGTGCTAAATTCACGCACCCGCTGGCACTCCTGGGAAACATTTATGGCCATTGTATTTGAAATCGAATCAGAATGGATCGATGTAATGAGCAGATAAATAATTCTGCACTATTTTTGGCGATTCTAATGTCAGATCGGATAACACGATTTTTCGACAACATAGCGCCGGGTTGTGCCTTGGCACGCTTCGAGCCTCCCGGATAATAGTATAATCTTTATCTTCGAGCTTTGAACGTCGCTTTGCCATACTGAAAAAAATAACACGCTCAAATGATAAATGACAAAGTAGTTGATTGTTTCACGGTGGTGTATGGACACATGACAGACCTATTCACGATTGTATCGACTAGAACCAGTGTAGTACTCAAAGCAACGCATTAGTGCTTGACTTTATGTGTGTTTCTGCGAACAATGTTTGAAAAAATTGGCATACCACAAAGGAAAAATAAACACGTAAGAAAACGGTTGAAGGTTACACAGAGTGAGTGTGCATGGTGAATATTTGCAGAAATGATTTATTCTCCGGCCGGTGTATCTTCAATCACTGGTGACTTGTTGGCCTGTAGCGATTTGTGAATGATTCGCAGCTTTCGGTGCTTGGCTTTTGTATTGGAAACTGAAAAAAGTTCTTTTTTTTGGAATCGATTCGCTCAGGAACAAAAAGTTTACTCCGCTTTTTCTCCTCCCAAATTTTTGAAATATAGCGCAAATCGTATCTAGTCTGACCTGTGATTACATGTCCCTTGCTTTTTCTTTTGAGTCCTTGTAGATACGTGAAGCAAGATGCCGAGAACCACACTTTCTTGCCGATAAAAGGCAGGTTCTGGAGAAAAAATATTTAATTGAAAAAAATGTATATCTTCTCACTCTTATGAGCAGAGCAGCGCTAGCATTACGAAGATAGTAGGGATAATATTGATTATCGATACGAAACATGTCGAGTCGCCTCAAATAATAATTATTGGTTAAAAAGAAGGAATTAGATTTCGAAATATGGGTAATTGTCTGTTCATTCCGCTAGTACTCTCGTCACCCTGGCCGGTGAGAGAGAATGAAGAGACGATTACCTGTATTTCGAACTCTTGAAGGAGTAAAAAACCCGGGAAAATATAGAAAAAAATGGAGATCTAAGCGTAAATTGTACCTTGAGAACATGTCAAGGATCGTTAAAGCCCAGTCATTATCAGCAGCACCAAAGAGTATCGGCGTGAAATACGAAGTCCTTTCATCATCATATTGCTGATGAATGGACAGCGATCGTACAATGGTGGAGAAATCGAGCAGCAACTTTACTAAAAAAAAGGTTGGTAAAAATATAGGCGATTTTACAGTCATTAGAGTACGCCCACGCTTGGTACTGTACACAGATAGAATTCGATGCAGTTTTACTGAATAGGAGAACAATGAACTTGATTGACTCTGACTAGGCAACCAAAGAATTTACAAATATAAGTTATAAAACGTTAATGAAGTAATGTGTTCACCTGGATCAGTTACGGTAACTCTTGTGATTGCCACTGACAGTATGTCGAGTTGGTGAGATTCAACCGTATTCAGGAGTGATCTCCTGAAAATGGTTATCTATCAAAACACCATCATCTATAATAGCTCGTTTCATGAAATGGAAATCCGTTTCGATTGGCTTGCAGGAAGCCGGTCAAATGTAAAAGAGTAGTGTGACTCACGCCGCTCCTTCCGTTAACAATCCGATTGTCACTGCAAGCTTCTTGAAGCTAAACCGTGCAAGAAGCCTGCAGCCGGCATCAAATTCCATGCCCGCCTCGCATTCGAATAGACTCGCTGGACATGCTTGATTCGTATTTGATTCGTTTTTCTGTTGTCATTTCCAACCCACCGACTAGTGCGTTTCAATGGGTATTAAAAAATTGGGCACTAGACTTCGAAAATGTGCAAGGAACTAGTTTCTTATACTAGTCAATCCAATGGTGGGTTTCATGATTCTACCCATTTGTTCTCGAATGGAGCAGTTCATTTGACTAGTAAGGAACCCACCCTTGTCGAGGTGCGTTCCCATCGTTTCCACCAGGTAATCGCATAGCGACTGCGCGTCATCTTGCGTGAACGTGCAATCGACCCGGATGTGGTAGGCCTGGAAGACGGATGAGTATTTACAGCACGCAACGTATGAATGCGACGAAGTCGCGACGACGAAAAAAATTGAGTCGAAATAACTTAGACTTAAAGTAAGATATTTGGAGCAGATCGTGCTTCGAGATTTTTAACGATCACTCACATTCATGTCACCATTATCACCAGCGTTGGTGTTTCTAGTGACGGCCAAATTTGCCGGAGGTCGACGGAATTTGAGGCGTTGCTCGAACAACGCTGCTTTGTGAATAGGCACGAATACTGAGACGTAGATGAGACCGGGTTGTAACTGTAAACGGCGAAATGACGACTATGATTTATAAAAAGTTCAGCTTACTGCTGTCTCACTGCTCTCATTTCCGAACAGGCTGAGCTCCTCCACCAATGGAATGGTGACGCGAAGATTCGAGAACTCGTCCACCCGGGCGCACAGGGTTCGCGAGGTCTGAAAAAAAACGACTTTTTCCAAATATCTGACAAACTTTTTCTTATTTTGAATGATAAAAACGCATCAAATTTAACTAACCAGTCGCAAATCGGATACAGATTCCGGAATGTACTCGATTATACCGCAGATGAGTTCACGAGATAACTTCTCTATCGGGGCGACATCCAAGACGCGAAATGTGTCAAAATGGTCTTTGACCTCAAGCGTTCGCCCAGGAAGCTCAGGACTAGTTGTGATGTCCTCATCCATCCTGGACACAACAAATAATGTTTGAAAAAAGGAAGAAAATTAAAGTGATTCGTAATAGGACAATGTAGCAATAAAATAGAAGCAGCTGGCAGTAGCAAACGTTTTGAAATGAGAGGGGTTCTTATTACCGCAAAACTCTCTCTTGTAAGGAAACAGTCGGGTAATTTGCTGACTCGATTACTAACGTTAGCGTTCGATTGCTTACGTTTCCAAACAGATTAGTGATTGCTAATAGTTGCTTCACAATTATCCTCTCGCTTCTTTAAAGTTCAATCAACTTCCACAAATGAAGGAATTGGATTCGAGTAATTATTTAAGAATGCTCTGTCATCATTTTCAATCTAATAGAACAATATATATTTCTCATGCTACATCTCCATCGACATATCTTTCCAAGTGAAATTCAAACAAGGAAGTGCGTGAGAGTCTTACCATTATCACTGCCGATCTTCGCCTTTGTTCCATAGAGAGCGAAGTCGGCGATATCAAGTTTTCCTTTCATCTCGATCAATGGTCTCGTCTCTTCATATTGCCCAATCTCTCATCAGCCAGAAATGCGAGAGAGTACTATGAAATGAGAGACACGAACCATTCTCATCTCCTAATCATTGGCCAGTACGCACGTAGCTTGCAGACTACAGACTACCTCTCTAACGCTCTCCAGTCCACTGATTTCGCCTGCTCTCTACTCGGTCAGACAGATGAGGATAGACTAGAGATGTAGGCTAGGACTAGACTCCTAGGCTCCTCCGAAACTTGGAAAGATTAGTAAGTGCGTTGAAAACTGTATCGTATGCTCTGCTTGCTTAAAACACTGGTCTTCCTAACTCTTCTAACGGATACTAGACTACTAATCTCCCCCTTCCACCTCTTTAATCAAGAAATTCTCTTCGCTCCATAGTTCCTGATTGCTCCGTCTTTTAAAGATCGCGCTAAGCTACAGACTAGAGAGGAGTATTTAAGCGGTGCGGAGTCTGATAAGCGGACGGTCTGAGCATGCACATTGTCTTTGGCTCGCATTTTCTTTGTTGACATTGAGCTTGTTTTGTGTTTCGAGTTTCGAGTTTTCTGGTTAGGATTGTCTGAATGATGAATCTGTTTCTTCATTCCGTCTACTATCTGACCGGATAGAGTGATCAGAATGTGGAGATGCTAACTTCACCCAGACGCTCTTTTTCAGAATACCTATCGTACCGAATGAAAATTTCGTACGAATCGCGAAAAATTGGCAAAAATCAATTTTTGGTTTTTCATATTAAAAATAAATAAATAACCTTAGAAAAGCATGAAAATAATTAAAACTGTTTCGTCATCATTACAGTGGTTAGCATTTGTAGTTTGTAGTTTGCATAAATTTGGGGTTTTAGCTAACCACCGTAATTACAACGTATCATTTAAATGGTTTTCGCACTTTTCTAAGGATATTTATTTATTTTTTAATATTAAAAACCGAAAGAGTACGCGACGGCGCGTCGAACAAGCCTAAAGATGGCCCAGGAAATTGTGTTTTGAACGAAACACAAAACATTAACCAAAAATTGCCAATTTTTGCCAATTTTTCGCGATTCGTACCGAAATTTTCGTTCGATACGATAGATTATTCCTGTTCAGGGTCTGCCAGATGCTCCCGATACTTCTCTTGTGTGCTGTGGCCAGTAAAAAATAAATTAGTTCAAAACGAAAATGATGTTATGAACAAATTGAGCGATCCAGTAAATTAAACGTTTGCCAAATTTAATTTCTGTTTATCGTGCGTTTCAAATGCTCAGCAAACTCAATGTGCTGGTTAGCGTATTGATTGTCTGGGCGAGAGAGGAAGGGAAGAGGTAGGGGGAGGAGAGCAGGTAGATCACTAGCCTCCTCCCGGCCTCTTCCTCCCTCCTCCCTCCACTCAGTTCGTCAAAGGTCAGCTACTCATGGAATTGAAAATAATCTCACGATAATAAACACCGAATTGAAATATCTATGCGGCCTTGAGAAATCATTCTTCCCATACAAATTACCACACGTTCGTCTTCTTTGCGGTTATTGAATGGAATAGGAGCCATTATGGTGTTGTGCTCGCGGTCCACAATTTTTCCCGAAGTACAATCCCAATTGAATTGAGAATTCGATTTTGCCAATGACAAAATTCCATCCATTGGTGATTTCCGCGTGTTAAACCAAACCGCTTTCGTGGGAGCTTTTGACAGACAGACAATCTGGAATGTACATTATAAAAACACAAGAGCGCTGAAACCAATGTGTCGGCTCGGTTTCCCCAATCTACTGTATATATACCAAGGTGCAATAGATAGACAGAGTGCGTGATCATGTGAGAGTAAGAGATCACACCAAGTTAAAAGGGAAGAAGAAAGCTCATTTGCGTGGCACAACGCCTCGAGTGATTCTGCGCGCGCAGGCAGAGAAACTCTGTGTGAGATGAGAGGATTTTGCAGTTGTCGCACGCTTTTATGCGTACAGACATCGAATTAAGTCGAAATTTGAAATTCAGAAAAGGATCATTTGGTCTCATATTATGCGGACAAGGGATTTCTCTAACGATATGTGGAATTCCTATTATAATTGCGAATTCAATCTGTTTCCAAGTGTGAAGAACGAACATAGTTATAAGAAGAAACGACGAAAGAAGGAAGAATTGATTGAAGGATGCACACAACAAATTTCAGCTAATATCAGTGGATATGATTTGCGGATATACCCGCTGAATATATCTGAATATATGTATGGAAATATCGGAAATATGATCATGGTGAGTGAGGAGAAGCATGAAGAAGAAAAGAGTGAAGGGAGAAAGTGGGACCTAGTAGATATTTTCCCGTCTCGAGGTAAGTTTTCAGGATGCCCTACTAAGAAAGCCCGAGCGAAATTTCGAATATTTATGTCACCACCTCTACCTTCTAATCTCACCTCAAATGCGCGGAGAATTGCTTGCGGAGTGTAGTCTCCCACGTCCTCAACAAACGTTATGTTGTTATATGTAGATATGTGTAGAAGAATAGAGTCGTTGATTTCGCAATCCGAAATTTTGAGCCAGTTGATTTTTGGTAATTTTAGGAGTATTCCGAGAGAGGAATTATTCATTTTAAATTTGATCTTTACATTTTCCATGTTCCGGTTTCCAACCACTTCTAGAATCAGCCTAAAATGTGTTAAGGATATCAATTTCTGAGATTGATTGATGATATAGGGAAATTCGGTTAAAAGTAATGTTGTAGAAAAGGCTTACGAATCTGCGCAATTTCGTTCGGAATCTATCAACAAAATCAATTCCATGCAGGTAATTGTCCTGATTATTTTTCCAATAGTTTTTAAATCTGAACTGTTGACTTCTGATTTGTGACACTGAAAACATCATTATGGAACTGAGGCCTACAGATAATACCTCTAATTGCAAGACATCAGTTCTAGCTCTTCTGAACAATCTTGTGAAGTGAGAAGTCATCGGTATCGGTTTAGATATGGTACCATTGACTGTGTAATTGAGAGTGGAAGATGTTCCCGTTAAACATTGATGTAACTCTTTCTAAAAAAAGATGCAATTATTTGGTTTCGGAAGAAAATGTGGGGGAAAACTGACCCATCGAAAATCGATCTTTTCGAATGTCTTTCCGCCGATTTCGAAATCTATCGATCTGAATCTTTTACAAGAAGTGCTAAGAGGACGTCTCTCTCTTTCTGTTAACGCGTCAAAGATAAGAAACATCAAATCGTCCGGAAGAACAGGGAATATCATCTGAATATCTATTAAATTGCTAATGCATTTCGATTGATTGCTTGAACAATTGCACAATTGTTTGCAACAAATGCACAGTATGCAACAATTTGAGTTTTGGCATAATCGCTGAACAGTATTTGAAATAGAGACAGCATTAGAAAAAAAAATAGTGACTATAAGGAAATACAGTTGGAAGAATTGGTAGCAAACTATTTGTATAAAACATGAAAGGAAAAGAAACAATCAACTTTTAGCGGGAAGAGAGTTCCCCTCTGGATATGCTTTTAATGCGTGCATTTTCAAGATTTTTCATACAACATCAAAACAATGGAAAAGGTCAATTTAATTCGCAAAATGAAAATGTAGAATAGTCGACTTATCTAACGGTGGAGGAGTTCCCTCTACCCTTCTCATCCTCACTCCTTCCCATTGAGTACACCTAAACAGGGGAAGAGAAGGGAAGAGGAAATGAAAGGACCAATTCAACTTATTGAAGGACGATTTGAATGAAGGAGATGAGAACATTCAACAAGTACTCACTGCTCTACTCGCTACGGGGATGGAGAATGATCAAGTGAGGATTACGGTAGGATACGGTAGAGAGAAGGGGATACGGTAATAAGAAGGGAAGGGATTGAGTAGATGAGAAGTTGGAGAGGTGATGACAGTCAGTTATTGAGATGAGCGAACTAAGGGAGGAAGAAGAAATGAGAGGAATGAAGAGAAAAGGAGATGATGAATATGATGAAGAAATTGAATTTAAGATGTTATAGAAGAAGAAGAGAAAAGGAGATGATGAATATGATGAATTTAAGATGTTATAAAAAGAAGAAGAAAAAGGGAGATGATGAATATGAAGAAGAGATTCAATTAAAGATGATAAAGAAAGAAGAGGAGAAAAAGAGATGATGAATATGATGAAGAGGTTGAATTTAAGATGTTATAGAAAGGAAGAAAAAGGAGATGATGAATATGAAGAAGAGATTGAATTAAAATGATAAAAAAAGAAGAGAGAAAAGGAGATGATGATATGAAGAACTTTTGGCGGGAAGAGAGTTCCCCTCTGGATATGCTTTTAATGCATGCATTTTCAAGATTTTTCATACAATATCAAAACAAGGGAAAGGTCAATTTAATTCGCATAATGAAAATATAGAATAGTCGACTTATCTAACCACGAACACCAGTGAAAGAAAAATGGAAAGATGTACCCAGAAGCCGGTCTGATCCACTTGTTCTTTCTCTCGGATGATGAAACAGATTGTGCATCCTTGCAAGATCAATGAACTAATAACGATCGTACGTTCCGTTCTGCCATTCTGACTAAGCTCATCATACCCGTCTCTCCGCCAAATCCAATCGGCGCTTTAGCTCAGCGATAGTTTGCGCAATTGATTCGCTCGACTCAGGCACCTCATCCGAATAAGTAGCCGGTACCTGACCATTCATCATTGGGTGATGGAGTACTGGAGGCGTCTGATATTGCGGGACACGTAGACGGGCTGAAACGCTGACAGGGGCTGCTGCATCATTGCATTCTGGAAAGGAGCCGGATATGGTTCTGGATGGAAGGGCACACATGGTGCATACTGAAGTGGGCACTCCCTCCTAATGTGACCTTCCACTCCACAACAATGGCAATAATAACCGTATTTGAACGGAGCCTCACCGTACTGGTCATATTCCTCCTCATCATACGACTCCATTAGGGTTGGCAAAAAGAATCTCTAGTGACCGGTTCGACACGAAAATTAGAGAGCGGAATGAATCTTTTGAAGAGAGCGAGAGCAAAATGAAGATTCATTTGAATCTTTGAAAGATTCAATTGAATCTTTACTTTTCGTGAGAACGAAATCGTCGACGCTGGTTCGAATCCTGCAGACGGCTAATCTTTTGCCGGATTTACCCGAGCCAAATGATGTGTGTTCGACTTTAAATCACATCTGATGTGATTATCGTTATTTTGACGATGTCTTGCAAGAATTGACGACAAATACAGTTGTCATACTGCCTCAGAGGGATTTCCATGATTTTTCACATAAGGCCCTTGATACGACAGCTTCATAACCTTATCAATATCAGAGAGTGTATCCACAGCATTTCGCTCGTGGCTAGATTTCCAATGATAGATAGCACTTCTGTCGATCTTCAACGGATTTGGAGCTTCATGTATCATCATTAAATCTTCTTATAAATAGTCCAGTCTTCATCATCATCTGCCGGTTCCAATGACCGAGAACACATTCAAAACTGTCCAGAGCATTATTGTGAGAATTCTCTTCCATTTTGTTCATGGTATAATTAGTTCACTGTGTATTGTCACCCCCTTTGAATCCATCTGCGGATTCACTGCCATGCCAATCAACTTAGCAGTGGTTCCAGAGGATGTGTCGCCTTGGCTTCCGCCGTATCTTTGCCACAGCTCAGAAACGGGGTTACGGGCGAGCACTTCTCCATTAGCTTCATTAGAAGGGAAGACTTCCAATCGATCGCCTCTCCCTTGTCGCCATCAGCGGTCCGCCACCCAATGTCGGTGCAGCATTCATTCATACTGGAATGATCGTCTTCAGCGAACTACAATTAATAAACTTCAAAGGATATACGGTAACCCAACAGTAAAGCTAGCCGCACTAAACAAAGTATGATTGGAACGTGCGAGACAAGAAGGAAGGGGTTAGAGAGGAGCGCATGAGAGCTCCACTCGGATGGCAACTGAATTGTGTCGGTCCCTCCGACTCCAATCGCCTTCGCTCATCTCTATCTCATCCTGGTGTAATGCGGGGGAAATGTCGAAACCGATCTTATCAGCATTCTCTGAATCACGGGGCCACAGCTAAGCCATATCCAATCTCTCAAAGATCTACAAACCCGATAATCTTAATGATAAGCGCTCGGAATAGCTCCAAGATGATGAAACTCTACAGTATCCTGGTTGCATGACAGGGCGAAAGGGGCATCCGTCTCTTTCAAAAAGAAAATAGGGTGCCCTGGCATTGCAAAGGGGCAAAACGGGAGAATGTCAACACCTAAAGGTTAAGAGGAGGAAGGAAGGCGAATGTGACATTTTCCCTATTCAAAGACAGTCCCATTACCCGTGACTAACGAGCAACTCCGCTGACTTCCTGGTCAGAGAGAGGACACAACAACTGTGGATAGGGTAATGTGAGAAAGAAGATTGCACAATATCAGTGGAGATCGCCCCACTTAATCCACTAATCTTCTTGGTCACATCTGGTTGCACTCCACTTCTGAGAGTGGCAATCTCAACACCTTTTAGGGTCAAAGAAGAGGGACCAGAAGGTAACTCTGGCCACTTCACACCTTCTCTATTCATCAGCGGGAGGGTTCCTATCGCTATCTCTCTTTCTTTACTCTCAGTCTCTCTCTCTCCAGATATTGAGAGTCCTTTATTGATACAATAGTATTTCTCCAACTTACACTTCCTCCATACAATCACCCGACCGTCATTCCTTCGCCAATCAACTGGGGAATGATGTCGAGGATAATCTACTGACTACACAAGAAATTACAAAAATAAGCAACCTGCGAGGAATCTTCTTCTCTCGTTCTTGGGCAACGCGCCTGCGTTCGCTCCAAGCGGCCTCTCCTTGTGCACTAAGGGGCCGTCTCTGCCATCTCGATGCCTGCCTTCCCATCGTGGCTTGATCAATCCTCACATGATCATTATTCTCTCTTCTTCTTCTGGAGGTCCTGCCTCCGCGCGCTTTCCACTGGATCCTTTTCTGACTGCCGCTCCTACCTGGAACCGTCCTTAGCCATTTCGATGCCTTCCCATCTTGGCTTGATCATGATCATTTCGGGAACCCTACGGGACTCGGAACGAACAGTGGTATCCAAACAGACACTGCACTGCTGCCCACGGCCCGAAATCTACCAAAGCAACTGTTACACAAAAAGCACACTCATACATACACGGAGACTGTGATCGTAGGGGTCAAGGGGTAGGGAACAATAACCTCAGACATGCGCAGTGGAAGCAAAGGTCGGTACATAGAAAAAAAAAATACGGGGACCAGATCCTGTAGCACACAGTATTTCGACCAAGTTCGGCGGGCCCTGCCAAACGAGGAAGAAACCACTCGCTGCTAACAGTCAAGATACTGGTCGCCCATCGCGTGTGAACCCGGATAACATGATACCAGAGAGAATAGGTTTATGTGGGAACGCATCAGACCATTACAATACGAAGCGAGACTAAGGGAATGGGGAACTACGAGAGAGGGGGGAGGGGACAACCGGCCGGTCGGATCACATCTCCTCGAATCTCTCGTTGGATCCCGGCTCGACGGAGCTCGGGGATAGCCACGCCCATTGATCGTTGGGATAGATGACTGACTCATAGGGGGAAAGGGATGGGATTAGAGATCAGGCAACCTCTAACCTTGACAAAGGGAAGAAGTCTTATCACGAGAGGAAATGAAAGAACCAATTCAACTTATTGAAGGACGATTTGAATGAAGGAGATGAGAATATCCAACAAGTACTCACTGCTCTACTCGCTACGGGGATGGAGAATGATCAAGTGAGGATTACGGTAGGATACGGTAGAGAGAAGGGGATACGGTAATAAGAAGGGAAGGGATTGAGTAGATGAGAAGTTGGAGAGGTGATGACAGTCTGTTATTGAGATGAGCGAAGTTATTTATTTTATATTTAAATTTATTTTTATTATTATTTTTGCTTTTATTTTTATTCTATTCTTAGGGACCTGGTCATGCAAATGAAGTGAATTTCAGCAGATTTTTCGGCTCTGTTACAGTAAAAAGGTCCCATGAAGATAAAAAGGTCCCATGACGATTAAAAGATCCCATGACGATAAAAAGGTCCCAAAAATAAAAAGGTCCCATCACGATAAAAAGGTCCCATGATATTCTAACAGAGCCCATGACGATAAAAAGGTCCCATGACGATAAAAAGGTCCCATGACGATAAAAAGGTCCCATGACGATTAAAAGGTCCCATGACGATTGAAAGGTCCCATGAGTCCAGTAGTTGAATGACAATGCTCACTAATGTTGTTATGGCCGAGTGTCACTCGACGAGTGAATTCACTCCTCGAGTTTATTTTCCACCGACTCGGTCGGCGCGCTCAGCTCGGAGTGAAATTACGAAATTCACTCCAGAGTGCTAATCCACTCCGGAGTGAATACTCGGAGTGAATTTCGCCCTTTCATTCCTTGTTTGCGACGGCTTATTCTGGATCTCTTCCGACCAATCCTTTGGCCGCCGAGGCTGAGAAATGACTCCGGAGTTGAACTCCGGAGTCAAAATTTGATCGCGAGTCAAACAAAGGAATTCACTCCGGGGTTCTCAAATCATTTTCACTCCGGTGTATCGAGTCACTCAGTCTAACAACACTAATGCTCACGTCCGAAATGAGCGAAACGCCTCCCTAAGCAACGAGTTTTTTCTAAGCGGCCTAAGCACCCTAAGCTTTTTTCGATAGACGCAAAGTGATCACCAAGCGTGCGAAAATTGTTTGATTTTAAAGCCTAAGCGGCTTGATCAATTTTTCGCCAGGACGGGCTCTGATGTTTGCATTTCCGGTGTGAACATGTCTCGCTGCTCGAAGCCTCTTGGACTTGCTTAGAAAATGCATGGAGCTCGTAAGCAACGTGCGCTTGTAATTAGGCATCCAAGTATCCTTGCTCAAACCTTTGGTAAACCTTACGCGCATTTTCCAAGCTTTGCGCTTGGAAAAAGCTTAGGCTGTTTAGGCCGCTTAGGAAAAACTCGTTGCGAGGCGTTTCGCTAATTTCGGACGTGAGCATTGTCATTCAACTACTGGACTCATGGGACCTTTTAATCGTCAATGGACCTTTTTATCGTCATGGGACCTTTTTATCGTCATGTGACCTTTTTATCGTCATGGGCTCTGTTAGAATATCATGGGACCTTTTTATCGTGATGGGACCTTTTTATCTTCATGGGACCTTTTTATCGTCATGGGACCTTTTAATCGTCATGGGACCTTTTTATCGTCATGTGACCTTTTTATCGTCATGGGACCTTTTTATCGTCATGGGACCTTTTTATCGTCATGTGACCTTTTTATCGTCATGGGCTCTGTTAGAATATCATGGGACCTTTTTATCGTGATGGGACCTTTTTATCTTCATGGGACCTTTTTATCGTCATGGGACCTTTTAATCGTCATGGGACCTTTTTATCGTCATGGGACCTTTTAATCGTCATGGGACCTTTTTATCGTCATGGGACCTTTTTATCGTCATGTGACCTTTTTATCGTCATGGGCTCTGTTAGAATATCATGGGACCTTTTTATCGTGATGGGACCTTTTTATCTTCATGGGACCTTTTTATCGTCATGGGACCTTTTAATCGTCATGGGACCTTTTTATAACAGAGCCGATTTTTCTAAGAAGAACTAAAAAAAACCGCATATTTTTAAGTTTTTTTTTGAAAGAAGTTATGATTTTTCAAAGTTCCAAATTTTGGCTTTGTACCGGGCGCTACGGTGTTTAGCGGCGCTAAACACCGTAGCGCTCGGTACACAGCCCGGTACAAAATCTTTGAAAAATCATAACTTTCTTTAAAAAAATCGTAAAAATATGCGTTTTTTTTAGTTCTTCTTAGAAAAATCTGCTCTTTTTTCTGAAATTCACATCATTTGCATGACCAGGTCCCTTTAAATTCTTTTTTCTACGCGTGTCTTTTGGAATTGAGTTAGCTCCTAATCGATAATAATTGATGCTTTGGATAATAATTCCGATATAGCACGCTGTAAACAAAAAATTCTGCACCAGGTGCGCGGCAAGTTACGTCTGCATGAAATCGCTTTTTCGATTCAATTTGTGTTGATTTTATGCTGAAAGTCATAATTGACAGTTTATTGAAAAGCTATTACACTTTGAAAAAAATAATTTCGCAAAAAAAATCCACAAAAAAATTGCAGTGCAAAAAATTCGCGGATTTTTTTCGTCGTGGGCCTTTTCTAAGCAAAAATCAGAAACACAGAGGAGTGATCGAACCAACGACTACTCGTTCTCAATTCCACTATCTTACCACTATACCACACTCTCATATCTACTTCGTCTTCCATTTCGTGCAATGACTGTTCGGTTCACTTATTTGGTTATGCAAATGATCCACCGCAAATAAACCGCGCAGTCATTGCACGAAATGGAAGATGAAGAGAACATGAGAGCGTGGTGCAGTGGTAAGAAAGTGGAATTGAGAACGAGTAGTCGTTAGTTCGACCACTCCTCTGTGTTTCTTTTGCTTAGGAAGGAGACTGGCCCACGACAAAAAAAAATCCGCGAATTTTTTGCACTGCAATTTTTTTTCCCGGAAAATTTTGCAGTGCAATTTTTTTTGCTGATTTTTTTTTGGATTTTTCCATTGAAATTTTTAGGAAACTGCATTTGAGTACGTTTTAACTACACTTTAGCATCAATATTCGAAACAAATATAATTTTGCAAAATAAATTTCATCAAGAGAAAAAGTGCCGGGAAAGGCGTATTGTAAACGTCCGCGCAACTGGTGCAGAATTTTTAGTTTACAGCGTGCTAGATATATTTCGCAATAAGGGGACGTGTTTTGACGCGTTTTTAGGTACGACCGCGAGTTGTCGAGTATGTTCAGCTTCCAGCTCCCGTATTATTATTTTTTCGATATTTCTTGAGCTTAAGTTGAAGAAAAGGGTAGCAAGCGAGCACAGCGAGCCAGCAAGTCCCTTGCGGAAGGCTCGTGTGGCCTCGAGCCTCCCCACGACGGGGCGAAGCCCCGTCTCAACTTTTTTTCTTAGCTTCACTTTTTCGACCTGGGGCTAAAAGCTGAATACATTCTACGCGATTAATATTACCCCCCAAAAAAACTAGCGGACGTAGTCCGCTATTTCTAGATTTCAAGCTTTACTAAAAGTGCTAAGCTTTTTGCTTTGGAGGTTTTTTCGGCGCGCGATTTTTTTCCAAAAGAGGCGCAAGAAAAAGTTGTGACGTTCACGCACCTAAAAATCGGGGTGTTGCTTCGAGAATTTTCGAGAAAACTCCAACAAAAAAAATAGTGTCCCTCTGTCCTTCCGTCCGTGCGCTAGTAGCCTGGCCACTACTGTCAGGCACTTCCGCGTGGGACCCACTTTATTTTAAAAAAGTTCCCATTATTGATTGGTGACGTCATGATCATGATCGATCGTCATGATTGATCTTTGTTCCATAGAGAGTGCAGTCGGCGATATCAAGTTTTCCTTTCATCTCGATCAATGGTCTCGTCTCTTCATATTGCCCAATCTCTCATCAGCCAGAAAAGCGAGAGAGTACTACGAAATGAGAGACACGAGCCATCCTCATCTCCTAATCATTGGCCAGTACGCACGTAGCTTGCAGACTACAGACTACTTCTCTAACGCTCTCCAGTCCCCTGATTTCGCCTGCTCTCTACTCGGTCAGACAGATGAGTAGAGATGTAGGCTAGGACTAGACTCCTAGGCTCCTCCGAAACTTGGAATATCTTGAAAACTGTATCGTATGCTCTACTTGCTTAAAACACTGGTCTACCTAACTCTTCTAACGGATACTAGACTACTAATCTCCCCCTTCCACCTCTTTAATCAAGAAATTCTCTTCGCTCCATACTTCCTGATTGCTCCGTCTTTTAAAGATCGCGCTAAGCTACAGACTAGAGAGGAGTATTTAAGCGGTGCGGAGTCTGATAAGCGGACGGTCTGAGCATGCACATTGTCTTTGGCTCGCATTTTCTTTGTTGACATTGAGCTTGTTTTGCGTTTCGAGTTTCGAGTTTTCTGGTTAGTATTGTCTGAATGATGAATACGTTTCTACATTCCTTGTACTCTCTGACCGGGTAGAGTGATCAGAATGAGGTGATGCAAACTTCACCCAGACAGCTCTTTTTCAGAATAGTTCCTGTTCCGGGTCTACCAGATGCTCCCGATACTTCTCTTGTGTGTTGTGTCCACACTCGTCGAGAGCGATAATTTGCTCTCCGTGCAAGTGGTACGATAGTTATTTTGGGGTTATAGACTATTTCCATCGAAAATCATCATACCACTAATGTACAAATGAGTGACCATGTTAAGAAAGGTAATTGAAACATACTTGACAACACAATTACTATTTTCACTACTTTTCGATTTGCTCCTTTCAGCTGTGGCGCCACGGCCTGCGCACGCCCATCGACACCTACACGAATGACCCCTACAACGAGGCATTCTTTGGAGTGCCCGATGGGGAACTGTTGAAGGTGGGGTATTACTTTCCTTTTCGGGATCAGTCGCTTGGACAGATAATGGCCCTTTCTGTCCAATTGGTCGGAGCGGTAAGGGGTCTGCGTTAGAGTGTGCGAAAAGAAGAGACGTCCTACGAAACACGTCCAATTTTTGTTCAGGATCTGCACTCTGATTCGATTCTGACTGTAGGCTAGCTGTTATCTTGCAAGGCGCAGCAACGAAAAACTCTTTACTGCCCATTGAATTGGATACGTCACAATTCGTGGGTAAACAGTCTCCCTTGATAGCATCCACGTGGTGGAAGACGATAAGAGATCCTGTATAGGGCTGTCAGGGTGAACGACCGTCTCTTCATTCCTCGCACTCTCTCGTCACTCTGATCGGTGAGAGAGTGCGCGGAATGAAGAAACGTATTCCTCACTCTGACAGCCCTGTACTGACCCAGTGACAGTGAGAGAATCAAGCTACAGCCAGACCAAGCATCCAATCGAATCAGAGCGCCGATCCTGAAGCAAAATTGGACGTGTTTCGTAGATCATTCTTTAAAAAAGTATATGGATGCTCGATATCATGAGTTAGGTGGTTGGTGTGCTCTTTAGTAGTGCCGTTGCTACGCTTTGGGAAGATACCATTTATTTTAAACGCATAATCACCTAGCACTGTTTCCGTTTATGTTTGTGCATTTTCATCTTCACAAATCAAAAGAGCACAAGCAAGCATCGTTAATATCGACGTAGTTTGTACGTTATCATACATTAATTGCCAGGGTGGTGCAGTGGTTTCCTTTGAAGATTGAGATTTGATGATATTTCGTGATATGAGTGCGACACATTCTGCTCGCTGAATCAAAAGGATCATTGGGATGAATGGGATCAGGAAGAGGGACGTTTCATTCCAAGAAGCATTGAAAAATGGGACTCAAAAGTAAACATTTTTGATGCATCAAATGCTAAAAGTTTTTAAACGTTTTTATCGAAAAAAAAGTTCTGCAAAAGCTTTGCTGAAATTGTACTGTTCCATCAAAGTTCATGGCTTTTTCTAGTAGGATTTTCTAGTAGGATGATCATGAGGAAGAATCCGTCTCTTCATTTCACACACTCTCTCGCCACTCTTACCGGTGAGAGAGTGTGTGAAATGAAAAGACGGCGACCCGTAATTCGAACTCTTATTTTTAGCGCGGCATGGAACAACACTTCACTCGCGGTCAGCAACTGCGGAAAATGTATGTGGACGATCTGAAGTTCGTAAGCTCGAAGTACAGTCGATTTGAGGTGAGATTTTCATATATTGTTGTTTACTTCCCAGCGTCTTACAATTAGAAGAACATTGTTACAGTACCAAGAACTGAAAAATAGCAACTTTTCAAAACTGTTCGGAGATGCCCTGAGGGGTGGTCATCGACCCCTGGTAATGAATAGTGGCGGGAACGATACGAACTTTTGCGGTTCCCTTGTTAGCTGATGTTTTCAGACATTTATGCGCTTCTTTTGAATTCCTATCTTGCTCCTTTCCAACTATTTCTTCACATGCCCATTGCTTGCTTTCTTACTTAGTCTTCTCGCTACGTCTGAGTTAAAAGTGGGCCTTAGAATTGTCAGCAATCGGAAATATGACGCTCAGAGAGTATTGTCAGTTTTCAGACATTCGTTCACTCCTCGGACTACCCGAGAGCTTCGGCTTCTGTGCTGTCCAATCTTGCCGGCTTCTATTCGGGTAAGTTGAGGATAGCGGTCGAGATATCGGTAATATTATGTGATTTACTTTAATGATTGTTTGTTAAAGTCTTGGCTGAAAGAATGCAATTATATTTCTATGCAAGAATAATGTGATGACAATGCCAATCAGCAATCGGTAAGATGATGGTCTGCTCTAATCAGCGTGAGAGCCCGATGAAAGTAGGAATGACTCCAAATGAAATTGAGCTCTAGTCACTCTGACTGATGTGAAATTGCGAAAACAACAGTTCTCTCGCTAACAAATTTATAAATAATCAAGAAGTGTCATTATCAGCAATTCAGTTTGAGATCGTATGAAAAGAGTGTGATCTCTGTTGACATTCTTCATTGTCCACCTTGTCTTCTCGGTTTTATCTGCCAAGAATGTCCCCTGCCATCCCTATCGCACACAAATAAACCGACTGGCAACACAGAACGTGGCATTAGAGTGATAAGGACCCCAACAAGTTTTACACAGACCATTGCCAGAATGGAGCGCGACCTAGCACAAGTTATGCGCAGTTGAATACAGACAATGCTTTATTGTATATGTCAAGGATAAAATCAGCTTGTGTTGTAGGGTTTCGTAGTCATGGTATACGATGCCATGCATGACTCCACTCATAGCTAGCGGATGATTATTTTGGTTGTAGGATGGACATGTAATGAATAGAGGATTTCCAGATTCGCCTACCTTCCCCACCGGAATTCAATCGTGGCCGTCAGGATGGACGCCCATTCCGATTCACACCGTACCGCATGATGATGATTATGTAAGCAATATTTTCGTCTATATTTTATCAAGAGATCGCGAAAGATAAAGGTATCCGAGTTAGGTCCTTTCTCGCTGCAACACTCGTTTCCATCAGTTTCATCTCGATAAACTGTCTAGGTTTCTCTATGTTCCAGTTATTCTGCGGCTATATTGAACAAGGATGACGTTTGAGTTCCGTTCAAACGATTTCTTCAGCTTTTCTGCGTACCTGAGTCGCCCACTTGTCCGCGGTTCAAGCAACTCCAAGACCAGCGAATGCAAACGAGAGAGTTCCAGGATTTTCTGGCGGCGAATTGGGTGAGGAATTTATACATTGTGAAACATCAACAGACGACAATCTGTAA
The DNA here is from genome assembly GCA_911812115.1 of Pristionchus exspectatus. Taxonomy (NCBI): domain Eukaryota; kingdom Metazoa; phylum Nematoda; class Chromadorea; order Rhabditida; family Neodiplogasteridae; genus Pristionchus; species Pristionchus exspectatus. Next base: position 33,231,153 of record OU461582.1, on the reverse strand, counting down.
AATGACCACACACATGACCTTTTTTGGACTAGAAATTGATGCCGGAAATTGATTGTGGTAAACTCAAAGCAGGAGCACTAGAAGTACTAGTGAAACGTAAGCCATTCAATCTTGTATTAGCAAGAATGTGTTCAAAATTTCCCTCAGAAACTCTTCTCCACGATTAGCCATCTTAAAACAGTTGTTGTTGTTGTTGACTATCCACGCTTCTTTTCATTGCGCAAGTTGGAGAAACGCAAGTTTAGGTTATAGTGAAACATAACTCTTATGAATACTGATTTACGGAAAAGTGAATATATTCTTGTCAAAGTGATCAAAACATAATGTTACATCTATTATCGGAGTCTATCGCCGCTATGTGCTACGTATTAGGGTTGACCGTTCGGAAATCGGAATAGCCGAAATAGAGTGAAGAAAATCACTCTCTTTCCGAAATGAGAGTCGAACAAAGGGCTTTCCGAAACTCTTCCGAAATTATTCCTTTGTCCGAAATTCGTCCGAAATTATCTCATTTTTCGAATCACTGGGAAAGAAAAGCGGTGAATGATTGATTGAAATTGCACGACTTTGTATAGTTATGTTTCAATTATGAGTTAAAGAGCGAATCGTTTGTCGTTTTTTTAAATACAGTATAACCCTTTGGAATGAAATCGCTTTTTAAATTCCTGATGAAACATATCTAGTGTGAAGGTTGAATTCAGCGCCGATCATTCCTCGATCCACCGCCCGCGTGAGTACTCGAATGAATTTCGGACAAAGGAATAATTTCGGAATAATTTCGGAAAGGTCTTTGTTCGACTCTCTTTCCGGAAAGATGAGATAATTGAATCAAAATTTCGGATTTTCCGATTTCCGTTCCGTTTCGTTAACCCTACTACGTATTACGGGCATCACTCGGAAACTGAACAAGAAGTAGCAATGAAACTTAGCCCATCCAAAGCTCGATTACGTGAATTATTTATTCTTATTATTAATTAATTATTAATTATTTATTGTTCGTCAAACAATTCTTTGCAGCGACTCTTCGCGACGATCAATGCGAACTCGGGCGACCCGGAGAGTTACTCGTACTGGTCACTGTACATGATGCACCAAGTACTTTATATTGAGGTACGTAATAGATGTGTGGATAAGTGAATAGGCGCCTGCTCACTAGCCACTATACTTTGCATCGAGGTGCTTATTTACAAGTATACTAGGGTTGGCAAAAAGAATCTCTAGTGACCGGTTCGACACGAAAATTAGAGAGCGGAATGAATCTTTTGAAGAGAGCGAGAGCAAAATGAAGATTCATTTGAATCTTTGAAAGATTCAATTGAATCTTTACTTTTCGTGAGAACGAAATCGTCGACGCTGGTTCGAATCCTGCAGACGGCTAATCTTTTGCCGGATTTTTACCCGAGCCAAATGATGTGTGTTCGACTTTAAATCACATCTGATGTGATTATACGTTATTTTGACGATGTCTTGCAAGAATTGACGACAAATAATTGTCATACCTCAGAGGGATTCCTCCATGATTTTTCACATAAGGCCCTTGATAAATTGATAAATTGATAATGATAAGTGTCTCCGTATTTACCCAAATTTAATTTCTGGTGGCAATTCCAATGATAGATAAGACACTTATGGCAGTATAAACTTTAGAATTTCGGTTCGGAGCTTCAAAGTAATCATATAAATCATTAAATAATTAATAATAATTTAACGGCATCAGATTACCGTTCCAAAAGTGAACACGTAGGAACAAGCATGAAAAACTATCAGGGAGTATTTTTTGTTGATCGAAATTCCGACCGTATCTTAATGATTCTAAAGTAGAGATTCAAATGAATCTCGATTCAAACGAATCGATTCATTTGAATCTCTAGACCGCGCGATTCAACGAGGAATGATTCAGATTCAATGTGGAGATTCATTTTGCCAACCCTAAAGTATACCTCCTTATCTTTCCTTGCTCTTTCCGAGCAACAAGTAATAATCAACTTGAGCTCGGGTGGCACGATACTGTAACTTTAGAAGGACTGCAATCTCACGCTGCCCGACTGGGTGACGGACGACTTCTGGGCGCAGCTGGATGCGGCTAATCTGGCAGCCAATGATTTCATTCTGGGAGCTGGTGAGCAAATGCAATCTACTTTTATTTCGACTGGAATTCATACAAAAATCAGCATTTCTATGAATCTGTAAATCTTGTCACATTGTTTTGGAATTTTTAACGTGTTGATACAAAAAGAATGGTAACGTGTACGCTTTCCAGAAGGATTCGGTGTGCCTCTCGATCAGGAGATGTTCCGTCTGCAGAGTGGACTCATGCTCAAGGACTGGATGGACAATTTTGAGGGAGCGATCAATGGGACGTCCACGCTGAAATACGTAATCTACTCTGGGGTAGGTCTTTGACTTCTCATTAGGGTTGACCGTTCGGAAATCGGAATAGCCGAAATAGAGTGAAGAAAATCACTCTCTTTCCGAAATGAGAGTCGAACAAAGGGCTTTCCGAAACTCTTCCGAAATTATTCCTTTGTCCGAAATTCGTCCGAAATTATCTCATTTTTCGAATCACTGGGAAAGAAAAGCGGTGAATGATTGATTGAAATTGCACGACTTTGTATAGTTATGTTTCAATTATGAGTTAAAGAGCGAATCGTTTGTCGTTTTTTTAAATACAGTATAACCCTTTGGAATGAAATCGCTTTTTAAATTCCTGATGAAACATATCTAGTGTGAAGGTTGAATTCAGCGCCGATCATTCCTCGATCCACCGCCCGCGTGAGTACTCGAATGAATTTCGGACAAAGGAATAATTTCGGAATAATTTCGGAAAGGTCTTTGTTCGACTCTCTTTCCGGAAAGATGAGATAATTGAATCAAAATTTCGGATTTTCCGATTTCCGTTCCGTTTCGTTAACCCTACTTCTCATCATCATCTTCTGACTTACACATCTGAGCGTGAATTGATTGATTAGAAATCTGTACGAGATTGTCTAATAACGATATAACTGTACTAAGAAACGAGGATTACAACTAGCCATTATTGAATGAATGAATGAATTTATCAGTGTCGCTTTCTTGGCGCTGATCAAGATGTGCTATCAGAAGGCCGTTCCACAGCGTGTCAGCGAGAAAAAATCCTTTGTTCTCAGAGGCAAACCACTGTGCGTGACAATAGTTAAATAATATCTGTGAAACGTATCCCGTATCTCACTGATAAGACCGAAATTTGCAAATTTGAAATAATGGGGCTAAATATCTGGGAGATATGAGTTCGTGCTACCGGTTGTGTACTGATCAGCTAAATTTGAATATTTAAATAATTTTATTTAGCAATATCATCTTCCCTACATTGGTTCAAGGAGCTCGTTAATGGAAACCCACACACCCGCATTATTTTCGGAAGCCTCAGAACATTATCTAAAAAACTGTGCACTCGGATTTTCAACGATAGTGGACTTTTTTCGAGAATTTTGAGATCTTAACCTTTAATCTTAAAATTCTCGAAAAAGTCCACTATTGTTGAAAATCCGAGTGCACAGTTTTTTAGATAATGTTCTGAGGATTCCGAAAATAATGCGGGTGTGGGGTTTCCATTAACGAGCTCCTAGAACCAATGTAGTGAGCGCGAACTACTTTTTGAGAAAACATATAAAATTTTTTAAGTAAATCGAATATGTTTCATGAAAACATGTTAAATATTTTCAGTTTCACTCGATCTAATTTCTATTTTTGGCCTCTATATCTGTGAACCGACCGCGCTGTTCACTCCGGATGGGGAGGAATAAGAGGGCAGAAAAAAGAAACTAGATTCTTCGTTTGCCACGATTTTCTCTCTCTGACACGCTGTGCGTTCTTCTTTCAAGATTTCATTTTGAGGGGTCTAGGGCAAGTGGATTGGTCTTCTTTCCTTGTCACAGTCGCAATGGCTGGAGAAAGAGTCCTGCTCCCTTGGTTCCCGATAGCCATTATTAATCATTAAAAAATCTTGACATTACCTCAGCACGATGCTGGTGTAAATGCGCTGCTGTTCGGATGGCAGGTGAAAGACCAGATACTCGGACTGGCTAATGCAGGTATCGGGAGATTATTTTCAATTCCACGCGTAGTTGACCTTTGACGAACTGAGTGGAGGGAGGAGGGAGGAAGAGGCCGAGAGGAGGCTAGTGATCTACCTGCTCTCCTCCTCCCTATCTCTTCCCTTCCTCTCTCTCCCAGACAATCAATACGCTAAACAGCACATTGAGTTTGCTGAGCATTTGAAACGCACGATAATTCCGTTGATCTCTTGTCTAGTACAGTTCGAAACTTTGATAATCGATGGCAAACTTCCGAAGATTAAGACCTGTTCTAGCTGCGCCCAATATAATGCTACAATTCAGACTACGCATCGACGATATCTTGCGAGTTGTGGGAAAGAAATGGACAGCACTTTATCAAGGTGGGTGGTCTGTTTGTATTATGATGGAAAATACATAAATTTACGACAAAAATAATTTAAATTACAGTTGTTATTCTCCGACAATATCGATGAAGAGTTCAGGGCTTTCACGAGGTCAGTTCAGTAAAGTAGGTCTGAAGAAGAACTTAGACCCTCCGGACTGAATTGACCTTGTAAAATAGTTACTAGCAGAGCAGTCGGCTCCGGTAGGACTTTGTGTGTCTTCAATACGGGGCGACATTTACTTTTACCTAGTATATTCATTAATGGATTCACTCATCATCTTCATTTTACAGGTTGCTGCCCTGCTGTGATGATGATTTGTGTCCACTGGCCGACTTCAAAGCCTTCATTCAGCCGAGCATAGCAAGCGACCTCAGGAAGGTAATCCAACTCTGTCTAAATATGATATGAACGCTAGAAAAGGTAAAGGTCCACGTCAAGCGATTTTCCTGTCGTGAGACAATGCTAGGTGGGACCCACTGGTAAGGCCAGCTGTTAGAACGCTAGATCCCAGAATGATCATCTGTTGAACATTTATTTTTAGGAGTGCAACGCGTGATCAGTACGGGATTCATTATTCGCCTTCACTTGCCAGAGTTTTGTTCTTTCGTGTGTTTTTGAATATATCATATACCTGACAAAATTTATCTTTTCGAGTTTTTGCTGTACAATTTGAGATAATCAAGTAGTTTGCAATAAGGGAACAGATTCATGCATGTGGGTTAGGAATTCATTCTTCGCGCTTCTTTACCGTTACGCGATACAATATCTGTCCAGAATACCGTATTGCGGAATATTTTGCAGTGATCTGCCTCTTTCTGCCATTGATCTCTTCGGCCATTTTCTTCCAATAGTCAGACGCTTGAGTAGGAGAATCATATTTGTGAACATCGACTACGACCACAGATGCAGAATGATATACCCAAAAAAAGAAAGTGAAGAATGTTCCAAAGGTGTATTGATCTGGAATAGAGACAATTATAACTAAATTATATTATTTTGAAAACGTTCATATCACATTTTCAAAATGGTACGTAACGTTTTCCAAAAAATCGGTGCAGAAAAAGTGGGCGTCACTATGTTCACTATATCACTATGTTGAATTTTACGCCTATTTCCACTTTTAAAAAGTTTTAGTTATGAAACTCGATTATTAAAACGGTTTTAAGTTTATTAAGGATAAAAATATATAATTTAAGCTCATTTATTAACATGACGGTTGTTTTTGGATCTTTGTTACGCGCTTAACAAAAGATTAATTCCTGTATACTCTAGAATTCGCTGTCACGCAGTTCATCACGATCCATCACGGCGTCCGTCACGAATCATCCCGATCCGTCCGAAACGTGATGAAAAGTGAACGAAAAGTAACGATCGGGACGATTCGTGACATCAGGGAATACGCATAGTCCGTGACACTTGGTGTCACGCTACGTCGCTCCGTGACGCCAAAATTGAGGATGGTTTCCAAATTGAAAAAATGTTTTAGATGAATTTTGTAGCTATAAATGGTCTTTTTAAAATTTGCGACAAAAAATATTTCTGAACCAAATGATTTTCCTCCGTCATTTTCTTGATTGCCATTGAACATTCGCATCCCCATTATCATTAGTTGAAAGTGTAGGCTCAATCTAATAGCACAAACGTCGCACGTAGTGCGATGTTGCACTCGATGATGTCTAATCTCTCTTGCGCACAGCGTTCTGACCCCCATTGTTCTCTCCAGATAAGGGTGAACAATGGATGCAAATTTCGCGCCAAAATCCCGACACGAATGAACTGCAATTTCCCGCTCGATTCAAACAACAGAGCGGGGAGAGCGGTCGCTCCTCCCGCCTAGGCCTTGTTGTTCGATTCATGCAAAGTGAGCGAGTAGATATGCAAAGGTCTCCCCCCTTATCTGTAGGAGGAGAATGCTGTGTGCGCAACAATACCATCAGCGGGCATAGCGTAGTGGGTAAGAGACATCGGCATGGGAATCAGCGGGTAGGTTGCTTCTGGCATCGGCTGCAGCCCGGCCCAACGTCACATGTAACGGACAGTTATTGAACGGTGACGTTTCGTGACGGACGCCGGGACGGATCGTGATGAACTGCGTGACAGCGAATTCTAGAGTAAATGTGATAATAGCACTAACATTCCTTGACGCGATTGAACCTCAAATGCAGACGGCGAACTTTTACATTCGCCATTATGTTCCGTATTTTTTCCCTGAAACGAGTATAAAGAATCAAGGAGTAATGTCCAAATATAAACTTAAATATTGAAACTTACGATGATATTTTTTTGAAACAATAAAGATCGTTAAATGAAATGACATCGATATTTCCGTTCTTAATAGAATTGCTAATCAGAGCGCAGTCTTCATCGTGGTACTTGTCAAAGTCTATGCTATGGATCTCAACTTTTTCAATGAAAGAGCATCTTCCAAACAGCTTGGGAAGATCCGTACTCAGTCTCTTTCTCATTTCGGAGTTTTCGAAAAGGATGTTTGAGCTAACTTCAATTAGCTGAATATAATACAAATTTAATATTTTTAAACGAATGAGACAAACATCGGTACATTCCTTGCTTGGAATAGGATACCACTCCCATTTCTCGACTCCGAAATATGCTCGAAATCGGTGAGAAAAGCGCATTTCTACGCGTATAGCACTGCGATATGCATAGTGGATGAAGCAAAACCGGAAGCAGCTTAGCACGGGTAGATATTCAAGGACGACAGTGTTCCATCGTTTAGATATCTTAAGTAAATTCATCATTGATAGGCCAGTGAAGTCCTAATTAGAGATGGGAAAGGAAGAGGGAAGAGTCGCGAATGTATGCAAAGTGAGCCGCGCTCTTCCACAAGAGCGAGAGGGAATGGGCGCTCTTCCACAAGAGTGAGAGCTCTTCCACAAGAGTGGCTCACAAAATGAGAGCAGGCTAATTCGCCGATGATTTTAGCGCTTCGTGGTCAAGAGAAAAGTTGTAGAGAAACATCTGATTGACAGACTGATGCCAAAAGTAAGATGATACGATTAAAACTAAGACCGGTGTGGTCGATTCTGAACTTTTACACGAGGAAAATCCTATCCTAATGGAAGAAAAGGGTAGTAATGACCCTTATAAACCTGCAACTTGATCGGCTTCATATTTAATATTGGCCACAGGGCATTAATGCTCTACAGTAGCTAACTCCGCTATCAAACGTTCTTTGAAAGGGCGTAAACCAGTAAGATTCGTTAGAATCTTCATAGTATTGGCATTATTAGAATAGGAAGAGATATTTTATTTACTGTACTTATTTTCCAACTGTTCTCTCTATCGCCAAGCTCAAAAACAAGCTTAGAAATCGCCCAACAAATGTTTGAGGGGAAGATGATCACGTGACACCTGATGAGATAAATCACTTGAAATTCTATTGTATAATGACTAGAGTCCACTTTAGAATGTTAGCTGTGTATATTTATTGCATATTCCCTAAGAAAAGGATCAGAAATCAGCTGTAAATGCTGGTTCTTCGAAACCACTCTTCCACAAGACCCCTCACTCTTCCACAAGAGTTAATCCCCCCCCCCTCCTCTTCCTTTCCCTCTCATTCCTCGCCGCGCCGCGCGGAAACTCTTTCTTTTGCTCTTCCTTTCTCATCTCTAGTCCTAATCCCTTCTGCGGGCGTACTTAACCGCATGATATATGTATATTATGAAAGTGTTGCCCAAACCTGTCTCAGAACGTCCAACGATTCGTCATCAATCTTGATTATTTTACGAATGATGTCCACAGGCAAGTTAGCGAGATTCAGTTCATCTTCAGGCGAGGACATTGAAAGAAGGCTAAGCTGTGCGTCGGGGATATCAGAAGACGACATAACTACAAAATATGGCATTAAAGAAATATCTTCGAAAAAGATAAATCGATTTAGAAAAATTTAAATCGCAAAAAAGTGGATGACGTAGACAGATTTGAGTGGAATCCAAGAGATCGAGATGCTTGATGCGGCTGTCACGTTTATAAAAAAAACTTGGGTTGAAGATAGGCATATCTTTACAATTCTCATCTTATATAGGAATACAGTGGCATTATCAGAATTGCATTAATCAACACTCTTCTCTTATTCAGATGGAAGGGGTGACGCATCCAACGTCTAACATTTCCTTCTTCCCCGTGATTATAATTAGGGGCCACAATGCAGATAGCCGATTTCAAGGGTTGGTGCCAAAAGTAGGTTCAAACCATCTCTCGTGGTCCCAATAACAACATGCTTTTTGCCGTTTGTCGATATTAGGGATGGCAAAAAGTGTCTGAACCGACCAACCCCTTCTCCAGTTGAGAGTCAGGAATGAGTGAGAGAGAAATTATCTCTCGAAACTCAGATATTTTTATTTTCGGGCACGTCACCAAATAATTGTGCTCTTTGATAGAATCGTGAAACATAAGCAAATGCAAATTTTCCCATTGAGATACGATAAAATAAAGAAATTCGGTGAAAAGGTTGAGTTATTTGTGCATCAAATTGATCATGCAATTATTTTTATTATTTTTCTGCAGTTCAATAGTCGTAATTTTCGGTTGGGACACTTTAGTGTCTGAGACAATTTGGTGTCCGAACTTTGAGACAATTCATTGTCTGAGACACCGACCGGTCCGAAAAGTTCGGAATGAAATTGTCTGAGACAACATTGGACTATTTTTGCCATCCATAGTCGATATCGTGTCTTTGAGCTGCGCTAGAGTCCGAGAAGTACGCACGCGACGAGAGGGAAAGGGGCGGAGCTTAATTTGCGTGTGTCTCTCTCCCTCCCCCCGCCCTCTCGCGCGGGCTCTCCCCGCACTTCTTCTAACAAAAGTCGCAAGCTTTTGAAGCATGCTAAAAATCTGATTTTTTTCTCTAAAAATCCTAAAATATTCGAATTAGTCGGAAAAATACTGCCCAAACAAAAATTTCACACTGCAACCCGTCCAAATGGCCTCTTCCCATCGTTTAAGTTCAATTTTGACCTACTCATTGAATATGTGCGCAATTTGGGCAGTGCTCAATCGATTGGGAATGTCAGTAGCTATCCAGCGCACTTTAGAATGAACGATTTGGTTAAGAATGAAGCTTGCGACTTTGTTTTCTCGCTTTTTGGCGAAATCGTGTCCCACCAAATTTTCTGGGCATGAAAAAATGACGACAATCATCAATAGGAATTTGCAGCAGGGAATAAATTTATACAGCATAGTACACAATTCCGACGCATAGTATTTTGAGCGCTCTTTCGACCTCACATCAGAAGAGAGGCCTCAATTACCTCATGAGCCATATGGGAAATGGGAAATACTCGACTGGCCAGGACATGTTTCGTCTGCAGAGTGGAGCGATGCTCACTGGATGGACAACATTCAGGGAGCAATCAATGGGACGTCCAATGATTTGTTCCGTCGTATATGTTTGAATAAATCAAACACATGATACATTTATCTTTATCAGAAATCATCGAGTTATTCGTTAATAAAATGTGATCATATGCTTGGGCGTGTAAGAGGTGTGAGGACAACTTGACATGAAAACACATATTCTCTCATTGCCTGCTTTGTCCAATAAGTTTCTGCAAACATTCAATAAATTTAATGTGAATAAATAAAGCACTACTGCTTATGCAATAATAATCTGAGATTTGGTAGTGAAAAGTTAAGATATTTATATTTCTTTTTTTGAAAAAGACGCTTGACACGATGGTTTTTGCGCGCTCGAAAGACGACGCATGACGCGTTGTTTCAACTACCAAATGGAAGGTAATTTCATTGTATCGATATTCACGCTTTTTACCTTCAATTTTTATCGTCATGAGTGCATTTCCTCGCTCAAATCGTGATTTTATTGTTTAAATTGCCCGTTACGTCATTTTTTTATTCAGGTATGGAAACTAGAGGTTCCAAGCGAAAACAAGAGGCGAATGACGAGTCCGTCGAACCCAAGCGCGCTAAAGGCTCAAGTACTACTCAAGAGCAGTCGAGTAACCCTGAGCCTCAGGATTTTTTTCCGTTAGAGCAGTTGCCGCAAGAGCTGATATGGGAACTGCTCGATTGGGTACCAGAAGCTGTGCCGCATCTCAGAGCTGTGAGTTTCTCTCCTAATCTTTCCCCACATTTGGTTAGCTTTATCTAATTGCTAACAATAATATGTTATATTTCACAGACAATTTCAGGCGTCTCGGGGCATGCGACAGTGTGTGGAAGAATATGCCAAGCAAGAAGCAAGAATACAAATTGTTGATGATCTAACCTGTTATTGGAAGAAAGTGGGTTGAAAACATTAATTGGTTCATAATGCGAAGTCAACACCTGCTGATGCCTATTTATTTGGGTTGGCTAAATGATGCTAATAGACCCGAAATATGAAGAGGTTACATAACGGGGGGAGGGGGGGGGGGTAGCGAGCCCGCAATGACCAGGGTTGTAACGCGAAGGGAAGACATCATTTTCCTTTCACGCACTCTCTCTCTTTTCGTTCGCCATCCCTCATGTAGCGAGGAATTACAAGCTCGTTATTTCCCTACGCCCTCTAGTGAGATCGTAAAACAGATGTCGTTTAGCCAACCCTACCCAATTTGCTTACAATTTTACAGCGCAAACTATTATTAATAACTTTGAATGATGCAGAAGAAACAACAAGATATCGATTTTCAGGCAGATCAAGGATTCCTAGTTTGTGAGCTCACCGTACCACAAACACACAGGGGACTGTTTGAACTCCGAATGAGAGCTCGTCAAGGAGCATTTTCGATTACCAAACTTTCTACACATATTAAGCGATTCGTTAGTGGAAAGGCACCAAGGGTATGTGGTTGACCAATGGTTTAGCCAGCATTGCTTATGAAGACCTAAAAGAATGATTAAAATTAGATATTTTCAAACTGAACAATGAACAAAGAGGGAAATTTTTTACTGAGCAAACAGCATTTCTTTAAGCCTCTTTTCTTTCTTTCAGCGGTATCGGTTCAAGTTTGAACCCAAGGAGCATCAGGTCAAAGTATTGGACTTTCTCAATAAGATTATTGGCAAGCATAGCCGTCCGAGCATTAAGATCGAGAGCGACGATTCAAACGAACTACCATTTCCATTCGAGGCAACTGCAAAATTATTGGACGGAATCGGTAGTCGCTGCCTAGTACTCCGCGTACGGTTAAATGATAGCATGTAGGTTCGCACTGGATTTTTTTGTATTTTTAAGATTACAATTTCAGATATCACCTGCTAACCCCAACCTTCCTTCAATCAATCGGCGCTATGTTTATGTTTGTGAAACGCAACACAATTTCTGATCAAAGTGAGCTTGCTAAAATTCAGACAGCAAAAATATTTTTAGCATTGCAGAATCATTTATGGCTCATTTGCTGTTGCACACGCGACATGTGGGAATAGTTAAATCGACCCCATACATAGGGACCGATGATCACTTCTTCGGGTTCTCCCAAGAAGAATGGTCACCATTTATTATCGATATGGTTGCACATGGCTACCTTAAACGACTTCTCATTTTCACGTTCTCTAATTCTGTGGGTATTCTCAATCTGCAAGGCTCCAATTTACTTCGAGAGGTGCGTCTCTGTTTTAACATTAATTTAAAATTCCTAGTAAAAGATATGAAAATAAAAAAAGGCTAATATTTTTCAGCGCATTCCTTTGCTAGATAATAATAAAGTTTGGCTGGAAATTTCGTGCGATCCATCCCCGGGAGAACTGGACTATAAAGTCAAGGATTATCATGTGAGAGGTAAGACTTCAAAATTTTTTAAGAAGGTATGATACGCCAAATCATGAATCGAAATGTTGTTACATGGCTCTCAATTTGTGCAGTAATACTTTGTTATCTCTAATAACATTTTTTATCTTATTCCTACTCGGTTATGATCAGAGAAATCTCTCACAACAAATATATAAATATATTCCAATACGTTACTTCAGCCGACACGCATCGGCTATCCGTCAAGCATTCATCCTTCGAAAAGTCTGAATAAGAAAAATTGTAATGCAGAATCGTATGAACTGTTTATGTCACTTCAGTACTTGAAATTGTTGTATTTTGTATAACTCGGTTGGAATAGCTTACAACTTGATTACAACTTGATTAACTTGATTATTTTTCACTTTGAAGAGTTTCAACTTGCTAGGCAGAGTGCAAGTTTAAAGGAGGCGTATCATGAAAAATTAGTTCATGTTGTTGAGGTTATGATCCGATTGGAATACATAACGATGTTAGAAAGCCGAAGTTTGAAAGAAGTTCATCCACTCTGGACCGAGATATCCGCGTTCAAAGTATCAGGAAAAACCAGGGAAAAGCCCGCGAAGAATTCAAATATTTTTGGAGCGCTAATGGGGAGGAAGGGAAGGTAGATCAAGAAGATAGATGGAAAGGTCACCGTTGTCTCGCACACTATTGATTGGCTACGGAGGGATTTTTGTTTGTTTCCGTAGGCTCTTCCCATCGACAAAATCTGATCTACTCCTTGGCAATTTTCCAAAAGTTTCTTGGCAATTATCCAGAATCTTGCAAAACTCGGCATATCGTTGTAAGAGTTGCTATGTTTGAATTTCAAAAGTTCATGATACGCCTCCTTTAAAACAACGAATTTTGTTTTATCAAGGAAACCTGTGGAAGCATTATTATATCACAATGACTCATAAGCCAGCTCTAATACAAAAGAAACCTAGAAAGGTCCACTATTCCCCTAACCTGGATCCTATAGCAAGTCTTCTCCGACTCGGAGAAACCTAGAAAGGCCCACTATCCCCCTAACCTGGATCCTAGCAAGTCTTCTCCGACTCGGAGAAACCTAGAAAGAACCGGGATCCTGCAAAGAAACCTGGATCCTGCAAAGAAAACTGCACCAACTCGATCTGATTGATTCTCAATCACGTTTGTGCCTTACTCATCTTCTTTTCGCGTGTTCTCGCTGTCCTACAATTTTTATTGTGTAATTTGTATCACCAACAATATATCAGCAACTTTCTCAATATGCATCCCGTACGTTGCTTTTTAAATTTCTTTCATAAAGTTAATTCAATCCATTCCTGTCTTGATAATTATTTACAGTTTGTATATTTCAGGATACCATTTCAAAAACATCTCCCGGTATCTTCCCTTTTTGAGTTTCATTTATACGTCGAATTTGCTCGCACAGGTGCTTTACGTGAATCGATGAAGATAAAGCAGATAAACTTCATGGGTGTCGCCTAGCGTCCATGGTAGTGTCCGAACCTCTTCATTCCGCGAGCTCTCTCGCTTTCTCAAAAGAGCTATCTGACTCAGAAAAATGCACCTGTCCTCAACCGCAAATCCTCAGTTCCTAGTATTTGCCGACACCAATGTTGTCTTCTCGGACCGAGCTGGCAGCGATTGAGATATCTTACGAAAGCGAAAGCCGACTATCGCACTTGCAGGTGTATTTGCGCATAGTAATCACACAGCATTCTTCTCCGACAGAGAAGGGGGAGATCTTTACATATGTACTTGCGCACTTTGCATGAATCGAACTACAAGGCCTGGGCGGAGGGAGCGGCCGCTCTCCCCGCTCATTTTGAATTTTTGCAGTCCGATTACGGTGTGGCGGGAAAATTCAAAAATTAATCCCCTTGTTCACCCTTTTCTGGAGAGAACAATGGGGGTCAGAATGCTGTGATCAGTAGAGCTCGAGAAAAGAGCCGCCGTCTCTTCACTTCACACACTCTCTCGCCTGCTCGAGTTGCGAGAGAGTGTGGTAAAATGAAGAGACGGAGGGTCGTTTATAGAGCTGTTGTAATCGGGGCGGATAATGCGTGAGGGGAGAGACTGCGTTATGTTTTTTTTTTAATATTCGCAGGCGCTCGATCTTCGCAATATTTCCTCCGCTCGTTGTGACGAAATATTATTATTGTCTTTTCAGTAATGAGCAGTCGTCAGCTCCCTCTAATCGCGATGTATATCCATATAATACCAATTATTCATTCCATACAATGCTATCAATCGTATGCCGGCATGAATGGGAGGTTTGATAAATATAATTACTTAACGAAAAAATAATTGAGCTCCCCTTTTTGCGAAGGCTACTCCTGCGCAGTCACGTTTTCATATAATAATCAAAAAAGACAAGTACAAACACAGGTAGGGGGGAGCAGCGGGCTGACAGCGAATATGCAATTCATTCATGTATAAATTTGCACATCTGTATAACTAACGAAAGCGTATTGAAGATGCGGAAAATATACATTATTTGCAGGGCTGCATAATCAATTACTTTGCAATCAATATGTGTTATGGCGGTTTGCTGACAAAATTGTTATGTATATGCAAGTAAGAGCACGTTCCAAGATGTCATAATTTCTCCATTTGAGATCGAAATATATATATATTTATGAAGAGAGGGTTTCCATAACTGATTTTAACAAATAGATAAAAAAAAATTATATTTAAAAAGGCACTATGTTGTTCAGTTCGGACCGCTGCAATTCAGCTTCCATTAATATCGGCACTAATATGTGGGCCGGTAACGAATTTATAGGGTACTATCCCGAAATGTAAATTTTTTTTCGTAAATTCCACATTGGAAATAAATTTTTGGTAAATTCAAATTTGGGAAAAAATATTGTGTAAAAAGTCAGTCGGAAATTCCGTTCCGGAAATAATTCTCCGGAAATTCCAATTGGGAAATTCGAATACTGTAAACGAAATATTGATAAATTTTTTCTCGGAAATCCCATCTCGGAAATTTTTTCTCGGAAATTTTTAAATTAATTTTTTTTTAAATTTTCTCTCTTTTTTTAATGTGTGTATTGTTTTTATATCGATTTCTTATTTCATTTTTGTGCAGCTCATCGAATTAAATGTCTAAACGGCCTGTTGGCGACCGTTTATACCACGAGGGATTCATCCTGAAGAAGAAGGCGGTACTGAAAGGTTTTTGCAATAAGTTAATAAATATTTAAATATTTTTAAATATTTAAATATTCTGAAAGGAACACGGCGAAACGAGCGCGAAAACAGAAGACTGAACGGAACTCCACGAGTTGGAAGGGGAAGAAAAGTTTGATTCGAAATCTTACCGTAATTCACATGTTCGCAAAGGCACATCAGCAATTCGAGATTGAGGTAAATGAGAGAGATATTGAATATAAATAAACTAAAAAAATATGCAAACAATTATAAATTTCCACGAAAAATCACAAAAAGGCAAATAATTTAAAAAATCAATTTCCAATTCAAAATTTCCGAGAAAAAATTTCCGAGAAAAAATTTCCGAGATGGGATTTCCGAGAAAAAATTTATCAATATTTAATTTACAGTATACTTGTTTCCAAGATGAGTTTTACGTAAATTGTATTTACATTTTTATTTTTCCCATTTTGAATTTCTAAAAAAATATTTCTATAGTAAGTATTTACGAAAAAAAAATTATATTTCGGGATAGTACCATTTATAGCAACAGTTCCATGCCCTGAACAAGTAATGTCCATTTAACAATCTACTTTTATATAAATAACTGAAACACTATATATGGAATTATAAAGACATTTAAAGAACGTAACGGAAAAATGCACCAGCGGCATATGCTCGTACACAAATGATACATCCAGGTTCATTCGAGCACGAAAACTTGTTCACATGAAACGTTTCAGGCGGATATGTCAAGATTTCGACCAGCCACCGATCTTCTATAGGTTGGGTTCACAACAAATTGAAATATTTTCAACCATTCAGTCTTTATCCCGAAATGATTTTTATTGACCAAAGTTCAAGAATAGAAATGAATACTTTGAACAAACCTGTTATCGTTCCAACGTCTGCTCTTTTGGCATCATGTAGAAAATACAAAGGCGGCGTAAGTCTCGTAAAACTTATATGTATTGAGAATGCCTTTCAGACATGCGAACCGCAATATTATATTGAGGAACGTTCAAGAAATTACACAAGAAATGCACAGCTTGCAGTCGCTTGCTACACACACTCTGATGAAGTAATCTGTATTTTTCTTTTCTTTATCTATTTTTAGAGCACCGATACGAAATTTGTCTGCTACGGGCAAGCATGTTATGTCAATCATTTTAATGGAACAACTACGCGTGGTTGCTTTGATTATGTGTTTGATGTACAATGGGCAGGTGGCAATTTGCAATTTCAGTATTTGCTAGAAGATAGAAGGATTGAGGTTAAGAATTGCATTTTTTTCATCTGTATACTTAGGGGCCACAACGCAGATAGCCGATTTTAAATAATGGGGCCAAATGTGTGTTCAAACTATCCCTCGTGGTCCCAATATCATCATACTTTTTACCGTTTGTCGATATCTTTTCTCTGGGGCGCGCTAGAGCCCGAGAAGTGGCGCGCAACTCACTGTGGAAGAGGAGGGAGAGGCGAGACGAGAGGGGCGGAGCCTAATTTGCGTGTGTCTCTCTCCCTCCCCCCGCCCTCTCGCACGCCTCTCCCCGCCCAAAAAGCGCAAGCCAGGGAGCAATGCTAAAATTTTAATTTTTTCTCTAAAATTCCTAAAATATTCTAATTAGTCAGAAAATTACTGCCCAAACAAAATTTTCACACTGCAACCCGTCAAAACGACCTCTTCCCTTCTTTAAAATGCAAATTTGATCTACTTAGTGATGATATGCAAATTTTGGGCAGTGCTCAATCGATAGGGGATGGTGAGAGCTATCCATAGCGATGTCGAACGATTGATTCGGTTCAGAACGAGCTTTGCGCTTTTCATTCTCGCTTTTTGGCGAAATCATTAGGGTTAACCGTTCGGAAATCGGAAAGGCCGAAACTCAACTGGCAAAATCACTATCTTTCCGGAATGAGAGTCGAACAATGGACTTTCCGAAACTCTTCCGAAACTCCGAAACTATTCCGAAACTCTCTCATTTGTCGAATCGCTCCGAGATAATGTCGGTGTAGGGTTTCAAAATATCAAAGATATGTTTCAATAGTGAAAAATTAATACTCTTAGATTGAAACTATATTAATCTTTTGAAACACAACCGAATCTTTCCTGAATTTCAACTCTTTTACCGGATCCGCTAGGGAAGAAGCGAGAGGGAAGGGGCAACTAATTCGTTAGAAAGAGAAGTGAATCGCGCAATCCGCCTTGAGCGAAAACTCTCCCTCACTGCAAAGTTTTGAGGGTTTGAGGACGAAGTGAACAGCCTATTCCTATCTTTCCCTCAATTCCTATCCGCTATCCACATCCCAAGTTCACCGTCTCCCTCACTTTCTCACGATGCTCTCTCCCTATTTTGGTTTCCTTTCTTTCTTGAAACATATATGTCAGACTTTCCCTCCTAATCATTTTGAACCGCTCTCCACCCTTTCCAATCTTGCGAATGAAGTTTCGGACAAAGGAATAGTTTCGGAAGAGTTTCGGAAAGGCCATTGTTCGACTCTCGTTCCGGAAAAGAGAGATAATTGAATTAGAGTTTCGGATTTTCCGAATTCCGTTCCGAACGATCAACCCTAGAAATTAGTGTTGCGAAACCGATCTGAAATGTGAAATTCGATCTTCCACCGATCCACTCGAAGCGAGCGACGAAGAATGCGATCGATCGTTTTGTCTCCAAAAGCGATCGATCGGATTTGAAAGATCGTTTTCGAAGAATGAGACGGAAGATCGTTTTTATTCGATCCAAGATCGGATTTGGAGAGCGGGGCGAGAATCGAGGGAAAACAATTGAGTTTCATCGAAAACTATATCACTTTTACAATTGCCTCGTTCAAATATGAAGTGGCATGAAGTTTAGGTAACTGTAGGTTACATGAGGAGTAGGGGAGGGTGCTTTAGATTGCGCTAGGAATACGGTTAGATCCTGGTATTGTTGTTTTTATGTTACGTTAGGTTGTTGTAGAATACCGTTAGTGCGAAGTATGCTTTGTTGATTACTGTGGGCTACTGTAGGTGCACGGTGGAAGCCAAACGGTACGTTACTGCAGGTTGAGGGTGGAGTGCGACAGATAGATACCCTGTCGCTACCGCTAACACACTTTAACTTACAGTAACCCATCGTATATAACATAAAACTACATAAAACGACATATGGTACCATTCAGTACTCTACCGCACCACTACAGTAGCATACCGTATTCAACTATCGCGCACTTATCGCATCGTACTGTACCTACCATAACATACCAGAATCTTACCGTATTCATAACACAATCTACTGTACCCTCCCCTACTCCTCATGTAACCTACAGACACCTTAACTTTCATGTCTCTTTATATTTGAGCGAGTCGATTGTAAAAGAAATATAGTTTTCGATGAAACTCAATTGTTTTCATGCGATTCTCGCCCCGCTCTCCAAATCCGATCTTAGATCGAATAAAAACGATCTTCCCTCTCATTCGTCGAAAACGATCTCTCAAATCCGATCGATCGCTTTTGGAGACAAAACGATCGATCGCATTCTTCGTCGCTCGCTTCGAGTGGATCGGCCGATCTTTTCGAATGGAAGATCGAAATGATCGAAATCACTTTCGCAACACTACTAGAAATCATGTCTCACCAAAGTGGGCGGAGCTTGTGGCCCCTATGTATACTATTTTCAATGAATATTTTCTTTAATTTTCAGAAGATTACATTCCACAAATTCCTTCTTCTTGAATATTATTTGTGCAGTTACAATTACTGCAATCTCGACAATTTCAGCACAAAGGTTGCCATTTTTGATGTTAGTTTAAATAGAAAAATGTGACAATAAAAATAGTGATATTTAGAAAAGTAATTCGAGCCATTGCGTGCAATTTCTCGCTGTTCTTATAATTTCCATATCTATGATCATGAGAATGCATAAATCTCAATGAAAAATCGTTGGTAGCTTTTACTAAAGCACATTATCGTACATCGCCCACATTACCGAACGAACGAACATTTTTTACTTTTTTTAAAGTCCGCAAATTCGCATCGAATATTCCTAATTTTTGTTTATTATTTTGTCCATCCACAATTCCGCATGATTTTTAAAATTTAACGGTGAAATATTTAAATGGGTGAAAAATTGGAGCCGCAAGTGCGAAAAGTAATGACGGAAGGGTGATTACTGTAGAGCCGGCGTTTAGGCTTTACTTGGAGCCAGCTGCCTTTTTTCACTTCTCACTTTTCGCTCTCACTTTTCACTAGTTAAATATTAGAGTTGAGCCAGAATTTGTTCTAGTCTCATGTAAAAGGTAAAGGAAAAGCTGTATTCACGTCAAGCGATTTTACAGTCGTAAGACAAGGCTAGGTGGGACACACTGGTAAGGCCATCTGTTTAGATAATTCTCATATACATCAATACATTTTAATCATTATTATCGGGTTGTTGAGCGGGTGAATGAGAAGTTATTCGGTTGAACAGCGATATTCTGCTGGCGTTGTGGGACGACCCTGCGAGGTGCGAGCCATGGGATCATCTGAACACGGAGAAATGTTAACATTTTATTTTTATTTTGCTATTTACGCAGCAAGGAACAAATTAGGTCTCCGTTAGGAGGTCTCTACCTACTTGAATTGGATAAATGTGCATACTTGTTTACAATATATATATTTAGATTGTGATGGATAATGCAAAATAGAGCTTGAGAAATGATACCGCCGCATCTTCATTTCACACTCTCAAACGAGCTGACGAGAAAGTGTGTAAAATGACGCGACCCCGGTATCATTTCTCGAGTTCTAATGCTAACTTGGCTTATTTGTTTTCGAAAGGCGGGCGTTGTTCCAATTAGAACAACCGCATGGACCGTGGCATGACCAGAGAAGAGAACCAGAGCGACAGTGAACGGTAGTACGGCTGAAAGGGAAGGACTTTGAGTCATCATCATCATCATCATCATCATCATTTATCCAGGTCGAACGTATTTACAATGGGGGCATACAAAAAGAAACAATGAAACGAGTAGTTTTTCTAATCTGACCAAGTTTGCAAGGGAGGCAATCACAGTGGATTGCTTCCCTTTCATAGTTATTCATTTTTCTTCATATATTCATACTTGGAAGAAGTAAACGCTGCTCACGCTTTTTGGTCAAAACCGACTCCCCATGTGAAAGAACAAACATCGTGATGGCAGCCATGCCGATCGGAATAAGTATGAGAAATATCGGAGTTAGGGCCTGAAGAATTTATGTTCGTTCTCTACTTGAGGTATTAGCACTCATGAACACTTTCCCAACCAGGACAATATTCACCCGCTCTTTCTATTTGTTCATTGGAAAGAGCGTGGTCGAATATTCTATGAAAAAAGGATTATAGTTGTGGTCAGAAGTTTCCTAGTGGTAGGAGTAATAGTTGCCTAGTGGACGGCCCAAAACCGCACACTTTTAATTGGTTGTCATGTGGCTGGGAAAAGATGACTCCTTACTTGTAGGGGATGATATTCTTAATATTTTATTAGAATGCAATTTGGATGAATTCGTTCAATATCCTAAATCAATGAAACCGAAAAAGATAAAGGTCAGAATCTCACTTGGAAAATAAGCGACCACGTCAGAACCCGATGCAAGCGTTGCATGGTCGGGCTTATATTTTTTGCATCCCTTATTTGAGCAAACGTTTTGCTGGCTATCTGAAAATCAAGCAATTATAGTTTTCAAGGAAAAAAAACAAAATCAAGCCAGACAAAATTCACCGCAGACACGAAAATACATGCGAATGCGCCGTTGAATACAAGCAATGAGTGATTGATAATAGTAAGTGGAAAAAAATCAATTCGTTCGCGCATTGTTCCAGCCCATTCATTATTTGGAAGCTGAAAACCCGGTTGATATTCGAATTTTGTTTATGTTGCTTGTGATTTTCATTGGAAAATAGATTTTTTTACAAGAACTTACATATCGTAACGTTTTGGCGATTGGAGCGCACTCGCCCTGAAAATGTATCGCATATAATCAGACATGAAGCTCTTGCTTATTATTGATATTATTATTTTTTTATGAATCGCTATATGAAATTTAATATTCGCTCACATAAAACAGAGGTCCGATTCCCGCATATATTATTAGTATTACAAACAAGAACACGCTTCGAACTTTCAGCGATAGTTTGACAAGCGAGCCTGGCGGTGTGATTTTCTGAAATCATTCACAACTTATTTACTTAGATTCACAACTTATTTACGATGAATAACTTAATAATTTTTATTTGCGCAATCTGAAAGCTCGAAAAGAATGGACAAATGCAGACAGACCTGATGCCGGTAGATAAATAGAGCAAAATATATCACTACTCCGACCATTACGAGTGATTGCACGAGTGCCTGTGCATTTTTGTTATTGAAGAATTGTAAATACATTCATGTAGCACGAAAATGCGGTATTTTCACACGGTTCACGCAATGATAGGCATCACACTGATACGAACAACGGAAGAGTCTAGAGCTCGAGAAATGAGTCATATTGCGCACTCTCTCACCGGTCAGAGAGGCAAGAGTGTGTGTCTGTGTGTATGTGTGAATGGGGAGACTCATTTCTGGAGAATACGTACGAATCCAGCAAGCGATGTGAGCTGCACGTTGGTCTGAACCCGATGGTAAACGCACGATGTCGGAAAGAGAAGGAAGGGATCGCCCAGCACTTGTACCAATATGTCTACCAGCAGCCAGACAGCCTCAAAAACCTCATGTTTGTTCTGAAAAAACTTATGTTAGTACTGAAGCTTAGAGCTCGAGAAATGATTCCGTCGGCTCTTCACTTGCACACTCTCTCGCCCGGTCGGTCGACGAGAGAGAGTTTGAAATGAAGAGAGGACGGTATCATTTCTCGAGCTCAACTAAGAATCCTACGTAGGCTTGGAAATAACGATAAAAAATATCCGCACCAATGAAATCGCCAGCATAGCACGGTAGTCTCGGGTTATCGATTTCGTGCGCACCACAATATATCCGCTTAAAGGAGGTGTCCCACGAATATCTGACTAACTGAGTTCTCGTTGTGAGATGATGGGTCGTGGCTTCCCGATCACACTTTCGAAATTCCCAAGTCACCATTTTTCGTTTGAACTGAGATATGAGCAATTGGCTGCGTTCCAAGTGACCCTGAAGCGCAGGCAACGAGCGAGAGAGCGTGCGAAATGAGGAGAGCGCGCCCTCTCATTTCTCACTTTGCATAATCACCCGCGCGGTTCGTGGGACGCCTTCTTTAAAGTTGTGACGAGAAGGGACACTGCCTTAACATTTTAAGAATTGATAGCATGCCGACAGGTTAAGCGGCTTTAATATAAGTCTGCCTGTTTTTGCACTTTATCAGTAGGCCCTAAAGCTAAAAAAAACAAAAAAATATCCGTTTGGCTCTCTCAACGAACGGTTTTTTTTCGAATGTCGGCATCATAATGGAAATTAAATGCGACTAACCGACATCGCATAGCGGAGCGCGGCAATGGATTCGATCTGACCCTTGGGCGGCATGCAATATCCTGACAATGGCAATGACAATGACAATGACAATGACAATGACAATGACATACCTTGACCGGTCGGGATGAATCCGCAATTCATCCACAAAATCTCGAGTAGAGACCCGTCCGCAAGGCCGGTGACGATAACTAGCGGCGGAAGGCCCATCACTTCTGTCACGCCCTTTGCGTAATCGGTTGAAATACCCGACTCGAGAGAGAGATACCCGAGGTCACAAGTTCTCCAAGGGATTAAAATGATCGCAATCGTTCTAGTGAGATTAATTGTAAAATGTGGAAACGAAGCGATACGAAGAGATATAGCGACGACGGGTATTTCGCCGACTTAGCGGCATTTAAAATCAGCTGCTTCCTCGGCGTCATCGACAAAATTTGCGAGTAAATTCGGAGGGAAGGCCTGTTTCTCTCATTTCGTCATCGTTTCTCTGGCAGGGAACTGAAAATCATCCAAGATAAAGCAGGTGGATTGTGGGCTTACGATTCGAGAATATCAAGTAGATTTCGCCGGAATCAGGCCTTCGCACTTGTATGAGTCGTATGTCCGTCACTTTTCCCGATTTATCTCAAAACTTTTCCAGAACTTTAAGGATGTCACTGTTACTGCGACTTGCAATGGGAATGCTCGCTTTCCTGCCCATTCTTCGGGCCGTGACTTGCCTTAATCACGGTGACATGGACGACCTCTGTGCCGGGACTACGCCCGTTCAAGATTCTTTTTAACTGTGTTAGACTTGGATGCTGTCGTTCGGACGGAAGAAAACGAGTGAATAATATAATAAATGTTTATCGACGAATTTAGACTATTCAAAAGGGTGAAAGAAAAGCAAAAGAAACTAGTAAAACAACTCGAAAGGAACACCTAGAACGACGAGTGACAGACTAACTATGCCAGCTCTGAGAAAAGCCCGCCAAAAGAGCGAGTTATACTAAACAACGGAAAAGCACTACCGTAATCTCACGATACACGATAATCGACAACTGAATTTTGAACGACACAAAGTAAATCAATAATAAATTACTGTAATATTTTTACTCTAACTTTCTTCTTTCTTCTTTATTTCCATTCCTCTCTTCTTCTTTATTATCTCCCTTACATGCCTCCCCTCCAGCCATGTCCGGCCCCCCGGACATTCCATCCATTATTTCCTCCTCTCATTCCACCACGATATCCTCCATTCACTCCTCTCATTCCCACTCCACTTGTTCCTCTGCTCATTCCTCTCACTCCTACTCCACTTGTTCCTCTGCTCATTCCTCTCACTCCTCCAATTCCTCTACTCATTCCACTTCCTCTTCCTCTCACTCCTCCAACTCCACTCTCCTCGTGCGCTGGTCTGAGCCAACACTCAGATCGAATATGTCCAAATCCGAGGCAATTATAACACTTTCCATCTCTCCTTCCCTTGTCATCCCTTCTTAACTTCTTTTCCTCTATCACTCCTTCTTCCATCTTCATTTTCTTCATCACGGGTTCTTCTGTATCCCTTTCACTTCTTCCCATCATCCACTCCTTTCCTGCGAGAACGCACTCGATCACGTACTCCAGTTCTGGACGATCGAATCGTCGTGTCATCGGGAGTACTCCAACTGCGATTCCCTTGACACTCCAATTCAGTGCATGGCCCAGTCGGACCTCCCTGTTCATTCGTTCCTTTATCTCGTGCACTTCCATTTCCAAAAGGAATCCTTGCATTCTCTCGTGTAGCGCCAGCTGCACCTCTTTCGGTCTTGCACTCAGAATATCTGGCACGATAGAGATTTGAGTGTCTCCATTACTCTGTACAATCTCTTGGCATATTTCCACTATTCTCTTTATCGAGTCGTTGCCTTTGCTATTGGGCAAAAAGACGATAACGATCTTGCCCTCGAGCTCCAATCTCCACTCCTCAATCTTGTCTCTCATTTCTTCACTTTTCACTGACTTCTGTTCGTACTCCTTTAGTTCTCCCTTTAGCTTCGCTACCTCAGAGTCTTCACAGCAGATAATCACCTTTGAGGGAATACTACACTTCTCGTCGGGTGATTCTGCCTTCTTGAGAGCCCTTGTAACCAAGCGAGAGATTTCTTCCGTTTCATCTTCCACCTCGTATTCTTCATCTCCATTCATCCTTTCCCATAGTTCCACTCTGTGGATACATCCACCTTGGTACGCTGCTTCCAATCCTTTCAGCGAAGCCTCTCTCTTCTCCTTCCTTCTTTTCATCAACTCCATGTTGCCCCACACCTGCTTCTCTTTGTCGATATCCCACATCATAGCAGCCTCTTTCAGTGATTTTACTTTCACTGCTCCCACTGTTTCCGAGAGAGAAGGAATGACTGCTCTCGCTTCAACTTCTCCGCAAGCTGCACAGTGTCCCTCTGGATGCCACGCATCCTCTTTCTTGAGTAGTGTCCTGAAAGAAGATTCATTGTCTTCCTTTCTTTCTTTCTCTCTCCACTCTATCATTCCTACTCTCCAACAATCCTTGACTGACACATCCTCTACTCTCTCTGTTCCTTCCTCATAGTTGACAACTCTCAACTTATCCAACTGTACAGTCTTCTTCTTATCATGAATACCTCTGATATCACTAACTGTAGCTGTAGTTCTACTTCTATCTTCTACCCTCCATGGTCCATCCCATTGAGTGGCCAACTTATTGTTCTCATTTTCCTTCTTAATATACACTCTATCTCCTTTCACCGGCTCCTTCCCTTTATTGTTTACATACTTTCTATCATATCTATCACACATCTTCCTCCTTTCCTCCTCTAATCTTACTTGTACTTCCTTCTTAGTTCTTTCCATTAATAGGACCAGTTTATTCTTATAATCATGCATATCCACTTCCTTATAATTTATTCCTTCCTTTCCACTTCCTTCTGGAATTCTATCCATTGGTAACTTCTCATCTCTTCCATACAACAAGAAATGAGGAGTTTCTCCTGTAGCTGTATGGGGAGAACAATTGTAGGCATATACCACAAATGGCAAAGCATCCTCCCAATCATTCACATCTGACACCACCTTCCTCAATCCCTCCAAGATAGATCGATTCACTCTTTCCGTAACACCATTTCCACGCGAATGATACGGTAGTGTCTTTTTCCTTTCCATTCTCCATATTTTCTCAATCTCCTCCATGATTTGATTGACGAACTCCGTGCCATTATCACTTAGTAGACTCTCAGGCACTCTCCCACCTTCCAACACCCACCGATTCACAAAGATTCGGGCCACACTATCCGCCTTCTTATCTTTGATAACATATGCTCCCACATACTTTGTAAAGAGATCAATCACAGTGAGTATGTATCGCCCTCCATGAATTCCTCTATCCATTACAATCAAGTCCACTCCAACCACTTCCATTGCCCTTTGCACTACTCTCGGTTGCAACGGTGGTTTGTATACTTTCTGAGCGTTAATCAGAGCACATTTCTTGCACTTCTGCACCCATACTGGTATATCTCTCAGAATAGATCCCCAGTATACCTCTTTCCTCATCAACTCCACCAATCTCCTCGCTCCAATATGACCAACCAATGGATTTTCGTGTACATCTTTCACCAATTTCTCTCGAATACTCTCAGGTACATAGAGTCTCTCTCTATGATCCTCTCCTATAATGTACAGTAATCCCTCCTTTACGATACAATCCTCTATCGATATTCTCTTATTAGAATTAGGAACAAGGAACTCCTCTCCTTCTGTCCTCCTTCCATTCTCTATTTTATCCACTAACTCCTTTGCCCATCTCTCTTTATTCTGTTCTTCTTTCCATTCCATTTTGACTTTCATTTTTCTATCCTCCTCTTCCTTTACTCTTTTCTCTCTTTCTTCTTCTATTCTCTTATCTACCGTACTCGCTCTTGTATTTATTCTATTGACAACTAGATCATCTCCCACACAATCGTCCCTTTTATCCCCTTCTATTGGACTTCGAGACAGAGCGTCTG
Organism: Pristionchus exspectatus; assembly: GCA_911812115.1. Classification (NCBI taxonomy): domain Eukaryota; kingdom Metazoa; phylum Nematoda; class Chromadorea; order Rhabditida; family Neodiplogasteridae; genus Pristionchus; species Pristionchus exspectatus. The sequence continues at coordinate 33,204,403 of OU461582.1, read as the reverse complement.
CTACTAAGTTGTCTTTTCCTTTAACATGATGAAATTCAATGTTGTATTTCATCAACTCATTCGACCATCTCAATATTCTAGCACTGACATTCTTCCTCTTAAACATAGTCACTAATGGACTGTGATCTGTTCTCACAATAATCCTCAATCCATATACCAAATGTGTCCATTTCTTTATGCATTCAGTCACTGCCAACGCCTCCAAATCAACTATTGAGTAGTTTTTCTCACTAACTTTCAATCCTCGAGAATGAAATGCCAGTGGCTTCTCTCCTTCATCAGTCTCTTGTGATAGAACACCACCGATTCCCTTTATTGATGCATCCGTTGTTACAATCAACGGTCTCTCTCCATCTAGAGCCTTCGCAAAATCGGGCTGCGCGAGAACCGAAGCAGAACATAATGCTTCCTTTATTCTCTCAAAAGCTCTCTCAGCTTCAGCCGTCCATTTCCAATCACATTTGCTCGACATCATAGAAGTCAATGGATTTACTATTTGGGCGAATGACCGTATGAACCTTCTATAATAAGAGGCCATTCCCATGAATGTTCTGAGTTCACTTACATTCTTCGGTCTATCGTACAATCTTATCGCATCCACCTTTCCCTTTTCCACTTCTACTCCCTCACTCGATACCACATGTCCCAGATATGTTACTCTTTCCACCATGAAGATACACTTCTTGTGAGAGACCAGTAATCCAGCTTCTTTCAACTTTCTCAACACCTTCTCCACTAGAATCACGTGTTCCTCCACTGTTTCTGTTGCTAATAGCAGATCATCGATATACAAAGAGACTTGTCTCTTCCTCCCTTCTTTATTCAATTCCTCTTTGAACAAAGTCACCATTTCTCTCTGGAATAGGGATGGGGAGTTTGCCATTCCAAAAGGCAGCCGATTGAAATGATAATGCTCTCCCATGACACTAAACGCTGTCACTGGTTTGCTTTCTTCCTTCAACTTGATCTGCCAAAATCCATTGGCAAGATCGATCGAACTGAAAATTCTCTTTCCTTCGAGAGACTGTAATGTCGATTCGATGTGAGGCATGGGATATGCATCCAATCTGATCACCTGGTTCAACCTCCGGTAATCAATACAGAGGCGGATCGTCCCATCCTTCTTTCTTACTACCACAATTGGACTCGACCACGGTGAATCCGACTTTTCAATCACTTTCTGCACCATCATTTTGTCCAGCATTACTCGCAACTGTTCCCTTATTACAAACGGTACCGGTCGAGGCTTCTCTCGTATCGGTTTCGTATCTCCCACATTAATACCACATTCCACTCCCTTTAGTTCTCCGAGAGAATGTTCCTCCACTGCGAATACTTTCTCGTATTTCTTGATCACTCTCCCCAGTGCATCAGACAATGCACCACTTCTATTCTTCTCGAGAACCTCTCTTATTCTATCCCATCGTTCTCCCTGCTCTCCTTTCTCAGAATCATTTTTCTGATCATTCCATGCGAAATGTACATTATTCACCATTTTATCACTTCCTCTTTCATCTTCTTCCTCCATTTCAATCCATTCCCCTACTACATCATCCTCTCTCAATACAATCACCTTGTCAGTTACATTCACGACAGGTACATACAGATTCTTTGCTTCCTTTTCTACCATCATTATTCCATCCACTATCTCATCTCTCTCTGACCACAATATTCTTACTCCTGCTCTTTCTCCTGATTTCTCCTTATTGGCTCTTACTAATACACTTCCCACTTCCCTTGGGCCGAGTATTAATCCTTTCTTCACAGTAGCCTTTTCTCCCTTTTCCTCCATTTTTCCCTCCACACTAGTATTCGGAAGTTCTACCAATCCGATTCCCAAATCATGCAGTGCAGCATTTCCCAGCAGCACCTGATCTTCTTTTCCGAGCTTCTCTCGTGAAACTAAGAATCCAACTTCTGCTCTTCGTCCCATTTGGAGAATCACTTGTAGAATGCACTTGTGTACAATTTCTATCGGATCTCCGAGTGCACTCCGCACTCCGTCACTACCGTACTCTTCTAGTACTACTCCTTTTATCTCCTTCACTCTATCCAAACTAATCAATGATACTTCAGCACCCGTATCCAAAACTGCTTTCATTCTCACTCCTCCAATCAATCCTTCTACTGGATCAATCTTCTTAACAAACTTGTTCCCTCCCTGGAACATATATTCATCCTCCTCCTTTATTCCATTCTCCTTCACATTCACATTATTGACGTTACTTTGTCTCGGAACGTATGGTCGACGAACATAAGGCAATGGTTGAGAATTGCCTCCCGTTCCGGCTACTCTACTCCCTCCATTATTCTGTACTGCTCCTCTACTCACTCCATTGAGTGATCTACATTCCGCCTTTTTATGTCCCACTATCCCACAATGATGACATTTCGGAGCATCAGTACAATCATTTGCTCTATGGCCAACTTTACCACAATTGAAGCATGCATCCTCCTTATTGGGGATACTCCTGCACTCATTAGCTTTGTGACCAGTCCTTTTACAATTGAAGCAAGTGACATTCAATCTATCACTACCTCCTCCATTATCATATTTCCATCTCCCTCCAGTATTCTCTCTTACTTGCTTTGCAATGAATTCCATCCTTACTAAGTGATCTCTCATTCTCTCATATCCACCCTCCTTTCTCTCTTCGAATATCTGACACATTGTCATGTAATGAGATGAATTAGAATACAGTGTCATCAGCTGTCTGACTTTCACTTCATCCCTTTTCTCCTTCTCCTTATGCAACCTATCCACCCATTTATCCAATTCCTGTAGCACTAGTGCCACTGATCTTCCAGCCACTCTCTGCTCTTTCAACTTTCTATCCAACTCAATCTCATAGAAAGGATTGTCCTCGGACAACTTCTTCTCTAAGTAATCCAGGCATGCATCTACACTCTCACTCTTGAGTCTCTCTGGGATATTCCTATATTCGTTCAATGCTTTGCCAGTCAACACTTCCCGTAGCATAGCTACTGCTACTCTCGTACTTTCTTTTCCGTATCTGATCTCAAATCCCATCCTGAAGTCATCAAATTCTTCCCTTCTTCCCGAGTACAGTTTCATTGGTGGTAATCTCATTCCTCTACTTTCACTACTCCTTCTTCCCTCATATTCACCTTTCTCGCTCTCTTCCTCCTTTATGCACTTGACTATCTTCTCCTTCAATTTCTCTTCCTCGGATGAGTTCAACGACCTCGAGGAATATGTTCCAATTTCTCTCAGACTCTGTATTTCATCAGATATTGATTGTCCTACTCGTTTATTCTCACCACTTTTGATCTTTCCAACTTCAGCTTTCTTCTCTTCTTCCATTTTGTTCATTGCCATATTATAAGACATCTCCTTTTCTCTCAATCTATCATTCTCGAGCAAAAGTTCATCTGCCTGTCTTCCAGCTTCTTTCACTCTGCTTTCACTCTCCACAATCCTGATTCTGAGATCGTCCCTTTCAGCGGCCAACGAGTGGATCATTTGAGCCTGCTCTTTTATCTTTTGCATCCTCTTCTCAGCAATATCCTGCAATGACCCGTCATTCTCCTTCTCATCTCCAATCACTTCCTTAAGTGTCCCCTCTATCTTTCTCATCTCTTCCACCCTCCTCCACCATTCCGTTCCTAACTCAGATATGGATGGCATCTTTACTGTCGTCAACAAAGTCTCACATAAAGTGTGCAATTCCTCTTTTTCTTTCATTCTCTTCTCTAATTTTGACAAAACCTCGTCATCCGTCATTTCCTCTCCCTCCGATATCCTTCCTCTTACTTCAGCCCAATATGCACCAATCTCTTCAATTTTCATAACTTTCTCTGCATATAAATCTATCATATCGTCTAATTTTATTTCCTCTTCTCCTAACACTTCCGATGCTTTCTTTCTCAATCTCAACAATTCCAATCCGAGTTCATCATTTCCGTGTCTCTCAATCTCATCTAATGTTTCCGTCACTGCCAACGTTGCCTTATCGATGTGATTATTTATCTCATTTATTACAGGTCTCCCTACCGTGACCCTCTTACTAGCTGCCGTATTGACATCATCTCTCATCACAGACAACACTATCCTTATTCTATTCACCTTATCGGATAGCGGTTCCTCTTGCTTGGAAGTATCCATCATCTCTTCACTGAACATGATTCGTCTCCACTTCTCTTTAGGCACTTCACAATACTTTCCAATGATACAATCGACGATAGATTCGAATATTCCTGTCTTATTCACTTAGACTATCACTTCTTCCTTCAATTCCTCTTTTCTCTCTTTATATTCTCGACAAAACAATTAATTTCACGTTTTTTCGCTCTTCCTTATCGGGGGGCTTTGCCTCTACCGAAAAGACTTCAACACGAAAAATCCAACCGTCCTTAGTAGTTTACAGCAATCCTTCCGTAGCTCGCGAGGAGGTCTAACCTCTACCCACAGCTACTTAGAGCACTCAATCGAGGCTTAGCCTCTAGAAGAATACTCGACAACGACTAACACAGACCGGTTCGGCCCCCATGTGCCGGGACTACGCCCGTTCAAGATTCTTTTTAACTGTGTTAGACTTGGATGCTGTCGTTCGGACGGAAGAAAACGAGTGAATAATATAATAAATGTTTATCGACGAATTTAGACTATTCAAAAGGGTGAAAGAAAAGCAAAAGAAACTAGTAAAACAACTCGAAAGGAACACCTAGAACGACGAGTGACAGACTAACTATGCCAGCTCTGAGAAAAGCCCGCCAAAAGAGCGAGTTATACTAAACAACGGAAAAGCACTACCGTAATCTCACGATACACGATAATCGACAACTGAATTTTGAACGACACAAAGTAAATCAATAATAAATTACTGTAATATTTTTACTCTAACTTTCTTCTTTCTTCTTTATTTCCATTCCTCTCTTCTTCTTTATTATCTCCCTTACACCTCGACAATGGGTAGGTTTTTTTTGCAAGACTTTGTGAGCGACTCGAACTGGTAAAGTTTAGAGACCGGCCAAACCGCTTATTCCTTTATTGACAACGTGAGAAAGAGAACGTCAATCGTCGAACAAAGAAAAGGCGATTGAGCCAATCGACTGATGATTTGAATAGCCATTTCATCAATCGTTCGGCGGTCTCTAGTAAAATTGCTTCCACAAGCAAGACGATTTTTTTCATGAGACTACCACATAACAACCAAACAACCAAAAATCCCGGGAATATTTTTCAGCGCCCTCGTATCCCAAAATGCATCATCGCTGCTCGCAACGATGAGCAACATGAATATGTCATGTGAGGGCCAGCTATGCGCAGTCACGAGGTGACAGTCTCGAAAACAAATATGTTTTCCTAATTTCAATTAGTCGAAATTGAGTTGTTTTCGACTGGTTGAAATGAATCAACTAGTTGAAATTGATTTGATTGATGCAATTCGACTGGTTGATTTGGAATAATTCAACTAGTTGTTTGTTTTCAATACTCTACTTAAGGTACGACGATAAAGACGATGGTGGGAAGGCGTACTACTCAAGGGTAAGGGAGCTTTTTTGTTTGTTTTATTGTTTGTTACTATTTCTATTTTTATTGGATATCGAATTGCGCGCTAGCACTAAGTTTATCGAGAAATGAAACAGCTGTCTCTATATTATACACACGTTATCTCGCCACAACTGAGGATACGGCGGTTTCGTTCCTCGAGCTCTATAATATTTAATTAATTTTTAACTTTACAGTTCTGCATCTCCGGAGTGAATTTGAAAGATGTCTGTGTGAGAAACGATCGTCCCTTGTACACGGCAACTACATGCTATTGCAGGTAATACATTTTTTATGGGATGTTGTATTTTAGAGTTCGAATATGGGCAATCGTATCTTCATTCTTCACACTATTTGACCGGTCAGAGAGGCGAGAGAGTGTGTGTGTGTGTGGGATGAAGAGGTGATTACCCGTATTTCGAACTTTATTCCGCGCGTTTAGCCATTCAAATTTGCAACTAAGATACTTGTGCAACATTTCGTTTAGGATATGCAAAAAAACGGAATCACGCGTAATCACGTTACGGTAGCGCGACGGTAGAGGAAACAAATGTCGATATTCGCAGGAAAGAGGGCAATTTGCCTTGCAATTTGCAAGACCCGTCGCGCGCTGGAAAATACGTCATTCCAGACACGATAAAGTGTGCAAGCGACGAGTGAGTGCCATTTTTCGATGTTCCTATCGCAAACTAATTGTTTGTAGTTTTGAAAGTATCAACGATACGTGTAGCTCGTACGAGTGCGAGTACAGAACACAGTCGTCGATGGAGCGAACCTGCATCGAAACGGTGGTGAGTAGTGCATTCTTCTGCCTGGATAAAAAGGTAAAAGGTAAAGCTGCTTCCACAATCAAGACGATTTGACAGTTGTCTTGAGACAACCACGCCTGGTGGTGTACACAGGTAAGGCCAGGTACAGCGAGGCCAGCGTGTCCCCTGTTGGCCAGACTTCTAGGGCACGTTTTTCTGCCTGGATGAATGATTTCTAAGGTTGACATAACGGAAACGGAATCCATTCCGGAAAGTATCGTAATAACATTCAAATGCTCAGCGGAGATGCTACGGTGTTTAGCGCATAATACGGAACACTATATTCGCTAACTCGTTATTGATTAGCGCTAAAATTTTCTCAGTAAATGCTACTAGTGCCTCTAGGAAACGATTAGGAACAAAAGCAAGCGTCGGAGACCCTCCAGACAAAAGTCGAAATGAACGATAGGAATCGGAATACGCGGAACGGTTTATTATTTTACGATACACAGAAATCATTCCGTATCGTAATCGTATTCGTATACAAAATCAAGGTATTCCGGAAAATGAGTGATCCTGCGTGATTTCCGAACCAATTCATTGTCAGTCATTCCAAACGGTCAACCCTAATGATTAGTGTGCATATGCGGGCATACGTCCTAACTCACCTTAGTTTGATTCGGAATTCAGTTTTTAATTTTCATATCATAAATTTTATAACCAAAAAGTACAGCAGCGTTAAATAAATAAAGATTAATGTTTAATTTTTTAGGGTAAGTACACACGTTCCAATAACTGGTACGGCTACATGTGGCTGAACACTTGTTTGCATCATCTAAATGAATATGGAACAATCGATACCGATTGCCGATGCAACACAGTGGGTGCACTACTTTTGATCGAAAAATAACAACCGCCGTTTCTTGTCTCTAGTCATCTTGTTTCCCTCATAAGTGTTCAATGATGACAAAAAAATGGGTTCCTGATCGATAATGATATGTGCGCAGAATTACTGCAACAAGGACATTCCAACTCTAAAAAAGTCGATGGAACTGAATGAAACGAATCGTCGCCGGCCTCTCGTCAAGTGTCATTACTCATTCTTTGCGATGCCAGATCTCTTTTCTATGGTGGACGAAGGAATCGACAGTGGTGTACGTTCAATCGCACAATGTTACATCAAAACAAATTAAAATTGCCAACAAATTCATTATTTTGAAATTGTCAAAAACGCAAAAGTGTGAGCAATTTTACACTATTTTGGTGCGCCTGTAAATATAATTAAAATAAATACGTTAAAAAAATCTAATTCAGAAGTACTTCTGCATCGGTGAACTGTGTGGGCTCAATGAGGAGAGAGGAGTGCAAACGTGCATTAATGTCACGGAGTTGGGCGGTGCTGAGTCGATTAAAAATGTAATTTAACTCTTAAAAAAATATTTTTTTTCATTTTTTTTCACCTTTTAAGCATTTTTACAGCTCGGCTTCATCCGATACTATCACGACTATTACATCTGCGAGCGGCACTTTTGCAACAGGAACGGATCCACTGCTATCGCGTCCCTAGATGTCTCATGGACATCGAGCAACGATTATGCGCATTTAGTGATGTTCGGTACAGAAAAATTCGCCCACTCCTCTTCCATAATGCTTCCTGTTTCCATTTCTGCAATGTTGTTGGCCCATAACTTTTGACAAAAATTTTCGCCCCTTCTGTACCGGATGTTTTCTGATTTGTGAGAAATATTGAGCGATTCCGATTGTGTAGCTGTGGCTTTCCTTACAAATGTATACGCTGTTTTACCAGTCGCATTTTGTCCATCGAGATGCCTTCGATGTGTATGATCCTGCGAACGATATCAGATGGAAGACCATTCAGAGTTACAGGTTCTTTATCGATATGAAGAGGATTCGATGGTTCAATATTCGCATGTGCAGTACGGCTCGGCTTGCACCCCATCGAAACGCCGAAAGCGATTGGCAGTGTTGGATGATTTGAGTCGAAGAGCGCAAAAACCAGCAAATTGGCATCGCAAGTATTGAATGGCATACAAAAACATTCGAAAGCAGCAGAGCCGCTGGGGTTGTCCATATATGCGTTCCCTTTCTTCAGAAACGCTTTCCATTGTTACAACTGCAGAATTTGTAATATATTTTTCATCCATTAAGTTTATATTTTAACAAGAGCAAAGCAAACAATTAAGGTGTGATGGGAGGCAAGTCGAGCCGTCTCAAATCCTCAACTACTAGGCCAACCGGAAATCGCGATCCGACCAGCACAGACCAGCTCAATCTAAATAGTCTTCCCGTGGACATTATACGGAAGATCATCCGTATTGAGGGAGTATCGATCGAGGAAATGCAATTGGTATTTGTTTATTTTCAAATAATCTTCCCGAATGCATCGTTTCCAGATATCTCCTACCTGGATTTTGCTGGTCCGCGAGTTTCTCCGTGACCAGAAAAGGTTTCCTGAAATAGAGGCCTGCAAACTAGGTCTATCAGAATACAGCGATCCAGCTGGTTCGAAATATGGCGATCAATTATGGTTGCTTCTCGAAATTTCATTTCAACCGAATGATAATCAATTCTTTGCAAGTTGGTTGAAAGGTTGGAGAAACTACGCAGAGGAAGAAAATGGAGTAAGACTTATTTTTACCTTGCTTCACCATCTCTAATTCACAGACTTTAAAAATTTCAAGATGCTGGGAAATTTGTAAAAATAACAAATACGTTGCCATAATGATTGCTGAAGAGATATATCGCTATCTCAAACGATTTCGGGGAATAGATCAACTGCAAATATATCAAAGCACTAAGAGGCTGAGGAAAATTGTTCTGAAAGCCTTGCGAAAAGATATTCCGGTTCAGAGCCTTACACTTTACGGTCCACATTTTGATTACGATTCACGGTAAGAAAAATTCACAAGCGAAATTTCCCATGGCTTCTTCATTTCCAGGTATTTCGCTTTGAAACTCACTCAGATACATTCCATCAAATCTCTCTATATTCAAGCAGATCGTTGCACAACTGCGCATCTTCGTTCGTAATAATCATTTTCGCATTTTATGCTCGAAAAAACTTTAGTTCTCGATTATTTCACCGTTTCAGGAGCATTCCTACTCAAAATCGCTTCTCGCGTTTCGGCACTGCGGATGATTGAGGGCCAAATCGACGTTCAAATGGTTCCTGGGAAGGTGTTCGGGCAGTCGTACGTCTTCTGGAAGACGCTGGCCAACGATTTGGTCGAGGCCGGAATGTTGTACGCAATCTTCAATCGTGGGGACCAGCAAAAAGCAGGCGCTTTTTCACATCTGCAGTATATCATGTACTACCTTGAGCCATAACGTAATGTCGTTTGATGTGTGTGTCCAGTCAACTTCTGATAAAAAATTGTGTATTTGTATTTCTCATCGTTCAAGCGATACAAAATATTTTTAACATGAAATCTCAGACATTAAAGTTTCCTTTTAGTCAACTGTATACGTCTTCCCATAAACGGAATGCAAGCATTATTCCAGACAGAAACAGAGCATTACCACCGGGATTCTCGATGTTACTCAATCCCGCCCATACTAACCCAAAACCGTCGTCGTAGTATCCGTCAATCTGTGAATTAGTATTGCGTGGGAAAGAAGAAAACCATCTCACTCTCGTGAATCTTGCATACGATATCATTCGGAAAATTATCCGAGCTGAAGAAGTTTCTATTGGCAAAATGGCTCTGGTAAGCACTTTTTTCATGCGGTGATTGTCCTTTTTCGCAGATATCGCGGTCGTAGAACTCATAAATTTTCGAATATCTTCAACAAAGAGAACGATATCCTCAGTAAGACCGATGTGAAATATTAGTTCTACAAAATATGAAAAGTCTCCAGCCATCTTAGATCGGTTCGGTCGGTTCCTCCTTTAAATTTACTAAAATGCATTATTTATTGATTAGCTCAGTTTCAGTAAATATTATCAATTTGAGTGTGAGCGCATGGGAGCAGGAAAGTAAGTGAAGCCATCTTAGAGTACAGACGGATCGTCGATCGTACAATGCAGAAGTCCTTTGCAGACCGAGCCGATGAGCATCTGAGATTGGTTATCGATTATATGTATTCCATTTTTTTTCAATTTTCTTCATGCTGCACAGTGAGAGGCAAAAATAGGGGACACATTCAGGAAGCGGGTTAAAATATATAATGATGATTTTGCGAAACAGATCGTTCTTCTCCGTCATAGCCTAGCTGTAAATGCCCAAGTTAAAAGTTAAAGTTGGCTCCACAATCAAGGCGAGTTTACAGTTGTCATAAGATAACCACGCCTGGTGGGGTATACAGGCAAGGTACGGCCCCGGTACCGGGTAGCTGTACCTGGCCTTACCTGTGTACACCACCAGGCGTGGTTGTCTCAAGACAACTGTACAATCGCCTTGATTGTGGAAGCAACTTTACCTTTACGGCCCGGGTAGCTGAAAAGTGACCCACCTGATTGTTATGAACGACGGCAACGGAGGATCCCGACAGCTCCGTGCCGTCGTTTGCGTAGGGCTGGAAAGTACTCCCAAACTAGAGTGTCGAAAAAGAATAAACGAATATTCGTTTAATATGGAAATGTGATCTCGCTCTCCTCATTTTGCCCACTCTCTCCTTTGAATGTCGGTAAATTTGCCTGTTAAACGAATATTCGTTTATTCATTTTCGACACTCTATCCCAAACTCATTAAACATAATTGTTTGGCCATTCGTTTAGGTGAGCTGAAAGACCTTTGAAAATATAACATTCCAGTAGATTGCGAATAAGAAACTGAGAACTTGGAAATCAAGTTGAACGGCAGTAATACAAAAATTCCGTACAGGATTAGAGAAAGAACATACAGAAGAAAAAGTATATTATGGACTTACCTCCGACACAGAGATCGTCTTGTAATCCTTGCCAAATCGCATGTGCAGCACTTGCGACGCAGAAGTTGAGACGCCGTCGCAGTCACTCAACGCCACGGCTGCCTGAATAATATGAAGTTGTGAATATTTGAATTGATTGAGCAATCCCAGGACCAGTTAAGAAGTTTGTTCAACAATCAAGTTCTGGGCTGTATACTGGTCTTCTTGTGTGCACGTGTAAATTTTCGATTTCACGCATTTTCAAGTTGATGAACTATCTTATCCTTCAATCTAGTCTACGGTCCACCGATTGATCAGGACCGATATTTTTAAAAAATGTGAGCGAACCTCATTGATCTTGGGATGGCATCCACAGTACACCGACCCGTCACTGTCCAGGGAGAGGTTGTCACAGACGGTGTAGAGGTCGAAGGAGGAGAGTTGGCTGAGGGTCTTCTTGTCCTGAAATGCTTCATCAGTTTCGGGTGGCTGTCAATCAACATACGGCTAAATGGGAAGAGGGAAATGAGAACGATAGGGCAAATAATACTGAAGGGTGAACTGAAGAAATTGTGGGAAAATTATTTCACTGGCAACAGGCGCCACAATTCTCGAATACTCGGTGCTGATAATGAGACGATGAACCTAAACATTGTGGAATGCGAATCGCTCACCTTGGAGATATCGTACACGTTCACTTTCCTCTTGTTCACTTCCGAGATGAATATCTTGTTGTTCTTTGCATCGAACGCGGCTCCATTGGGGCCGCCCATGCCGGACAGAACGGTGTGCGCATCCTGCATAGTAGAGTGCGCAATACGGGCCGCCGTCTCTTCATTTCACACACTCTCTCACCTCTCTGACCGATGAGAGAGTGTATGAAATGGAGAGGCGGCGACCCGAATTGTGCACTCTACTGGATAATAATCGTGTCAATCAAACAGTCCTTCAGTAGCGAATAGGCAAGGAATCTTCCATCGTTATGTTTCTTTGGAATGAACTTCAGCACCAATATCTTCAGAACGCGCCTTTCAATTCCACAATACGACGTGGATTCACGCCCGATAGATGATTCCCTCAAATCCTATCCCCCGTAGAAAACAGAGAAACTCTCAGGAACCTCACCTTTCCATCCCACAGCACCACCGAACCGCCCCGGTAGAAGGACAGGATCTCGATCACATTTCCCAGCTCCGTCTGCGCCACGCCATCATTGTTGAGCAGGAACTGGTCCGGACCGACGGCGACGAGGTCGTTCGGTCTGGAAAGGGAGGGGGTCTGGGGAGGCATACTCGGAGGATCTTCGTGGTTTCGAAAGAATCTCAGCCTATGAAATCCTTCTGTATCTGCTGCCATCCGGTCTTTTCTATCAACACTGTCAACTGAAAAAAAGAATGAAATTGATCGGCCACTGTTTGTGGGATACCGTTACATCTCAGTTTCAAATATCATAGGATGGCTCTCAAATCGATACCTCACAAACAGCGGACTCTTGATGGACTTCTTGTGCAGCAGGGCGGGTCCGGTAGGGTCGAAGTCGAATACCTCAAAATATTCTCCTTTGCTTGATATACTTTGACCGGGCATAGAGCGATACGAATGTTTAAGTGAATATTCGTAGGGATACGTTGACATTTGAGACGCTCGCTCTTATCAGGAAAGAGACTCTCATTCCAATGGGAAAGAAAATATAGCAGATAAGGCCAGATCGCGCATAGTTCTAACCATGTACCAAGAGAAGGAACGAAGATACCTCGACGGAGTGCTTGAAGTCGTTGCTGTGGTTGATGACGTAGAGTCGGATAACGCCGTTGACGATCCAGTGAGTGAGACCGTGAGGATGGAAGTTGGTCTGTCAAATGGATAATTGGGTCGGCTCAATATATTGTTTTGGGAATCAATGAAGACGGTGTAGAGAAATGTTGCAAAAATGTGCAAAAGTCACAACAAAAGTCTGCGAACCAGCTCGTTCTCGGAAATGAGACAGGCCTATCAGGAATTTGTGCAAATTATTCGTTCGTTTTTGCAACACTAGTGTGGAGGTCGGTGTACCTGATCAAACGAAGCGCCCTTGATCGGAAGCTCCTTCACTTTCGGTGCACCGTCTCCCAGTTTCTGGTTGAAATCGTAGAGGAAGATCTTGCCTGAAGATGCAGTTTATTTTATTTATCTCTTTCAATGCAGTCGATTTCCAATATTATTCTTAGAATGACTGTTATGGGTTAATGGGATGGCGTTTAAACATTCCTAATGATAAGATAGGCGAACCCTTAACATGCGCTCGGTGCGGCTGCAAGAAGATCACGCCCGAAGTGACGAAGGCGATTCCTTCTTCGCGTACGAGGTCGACGTCCTCGGATCCCTTATCTGGAAGAAGAAGAGGATTCAAATCCATTATCTGATTCTGCTATTGATTTAGAATCCAATTAAAGTTTGATCCGGTTTAGATTAAATTATCTGAAGTTAGAAGGGGGTTTCAGTTCATTTAATCTGACATTAGAAGAGTTCATCCCATAGGTTGACCTCTTCCAGAGAATTTTTCCTCTTACAGAAAGAATATTGTCATGAATGGTGTGAATTGACGATTTTACGGACTTCGAATCGCATACCTATCCCAGGGACAAGTCTGCACGCTCCCGGGCGGTGGTTGTACACGGTTCGACCGAAATCCAGCAATTCGTACAGCCTCCAGGTCATGCCGCATAGCACGATCACGAATGGGATTAGTAATCGAGCCATGGTCCTGAGAATAATACAGAAATTTATAAAAAATGGGGTAAAAAATTCATTTGGATGAGTGTGATCATATTGCTTAATCAAAATGTCGCGACTGAGTGAATAGAGTGTACAGAAACTTGTAACATGGTAAAGGAACAAAATAACAGTGTTCACTTACAACACTAGAGAACACATAAGAGTAATGATTGGGTGAAGAGAGAAACAAAAAAAGAAAACATCGAAAATTCGCACAGAATTGATCAAATGTGTGCACGTATTACAACAGGGAAAGGTTACGCGAAGTTCTGGCAAGTGTAGACGAGAAAATGAAAACAATTTCTACTATGCGAGGAAACAAGAAAGAAGCGCGAAACATTGTTCTTTCCTTGTTGACCATTGATAAGAATAGAGACTATCGCAAGCAACGAACCAGCGGTAGTTTGTAGAGCTCGAAATACGGATAATCGTCTCTTCATTTCATACACTCTCTCGCCTCTCTGACCGGTGAGAGAGTGTGAGAAATGAAGAGACGTTTTCCCGTATTTCGAACTCTAGTAGTTTGTGACTCTGTGCGATATAGTGCGCGGGTGAGAGAAGTCAGACGCTTTTCGCACGCAAAGAGACACTTGTTGCTTTTATGTGCATGTACAGCTTTGTAGAATATGATGAACAGTTGGGAAGAGATAACAAAATAAATTCGTATGCGAAAACAGATAGAAACTAAACTTTATTTCATCACGGTTCCCAGAAGAGCATTATGCATTGAAAAGGCGATAATGCTCCGGCAAATAAGCGGCCCCTCTCCAAAAAGTAACCTCAAATGCTCCGGCATCCGCCAATTCCTGAGCTACCCATTGCCAGTGGGATGTTGGAAGGCCAAACATGTCGCCTGGGGCCAATGTTGAAGAGGGGATGCCTTCTGTCAAAGATAATGACAAAACTCGTGATGCAATTTCGCCCAGAAATCGCCCTGAAAGTAAACAGTCGCAGCCTTTGTTGGTCTGAATTTCTGTAAGGGTTCACATTTCTCACCAGTCGCATATTCTCCATCGATACACCTTCAATGCTGATGATCTTCCGAATGATGTCCGGAGGAAGCTGCGCCAGAGAGAGGTGTTCTCCTGTCATATTGTCCATCGCAAAAAAAATCGCACTTTTTAAAACTTATAAAAAATTAACGCAGAAAACAATAGAGTGACGCTTCGCAAATAGGAGTGAAAATACGACGCCAATTGCGATTTTTTGAGTGTTGGTTCAACTTTTTTCTTTATTTTACACTCTGCTTCGGAATGGGCTCCAAAGTCTCTAAGAAGAATTCCTCCAAGAAAGAATGGCACAAACAGAAATGCAATCCAAAGCCTTCAACTGGTAACGATAACGAAGTAGGAATCACCCTGTCCACGCTTCCGCCCGATATTGTCAGAATCATCATCAGCATGCAAGGATGGCATGTAGAACACGTGAGATTGGTAAGTATATTAGTGTTCGGAATCTTTAGCATAGAATTTTAAAATCTTCTTCATCTGAGATTCACTTAGTCGAGCTCTAGATCAGGTTGAAATGCGTTACAAATGCCATCTCTTTTCAGATATCGCCATTGTGGAACAGACTGGTCACAGAGGGCAAATTAGACGTGGATTCCCTACAGATCATCACGCCCAAGGCCGCTTCCCTGACGCTCGCGCTCTATCTATCTCCTCAAAACGCGAAAAAGTGTGCAAACTGGCCAAATGACTGGCACCGGCAACAAAACGATGGGCAAGTTTAGGGGCTTACCATTTTGAATTTCCCAACTGATCCATGATAATGGCTTTAAAATAGTGAATGATTGAACAATGCTTGAACGGAAACCCTCTATTCTGAGGAGTTGCGTCTCTTTGCAGCACTCTCCTCTTTGGCGAACGTGGCGACTTCAAGCGAAAGCGCACGGAACGGATGCGAATGTTTCCCGTCAGATAGCTCGCGTGCTCCAGAAATTTCGCACCATCGGCAAGATTGGCGTACCCACGGCATCCGAACGAATAAGAAAGATTGTGGTGGCTGCACTGCGTCCGAATATTGTACTGCACGAGGTTTTCATGGGAGATTCTAACCTCGACAATGATATTTTGTGAGTGTGCACCGCAAATGTTCTTTTTCATTAATATTTTAGCGCATTAGAAATATTTCCAGAACCTTTGCCATGGACATCGCTAAAAGAGCACCAGTAAAATGCTTGCGAATTTCAGCCGAGAAACGGCTCATATCTGTAGGCCACCTCAGTAAGTCCTCCAAGTGATTAGTTGTTTACATTTAGGAGGAACTACCTATTCTACATCTATATGTAGGGATTCTTGTTCTATGGGGTTTCACTTTCCGATTCATTCCTACCCAAAATTGGACCCTGTCGCGATTCGATTTTTCCTTTGCATTTCTACGTTTCCCGATCTAGGCATATTCACGACCGCTGATTTACGCACTAAATGGACACTTTAAAGATTTGTATGTTTCAGAGGACTACCTTTTCGGCATTTCCAAACTCGTTACATCCTTTTATCTGGTGCAATCAAGTGTTCGTTCGAACGAAGATTGTACAAAACTGTTTGACATACTAGACAAATACTGGACCATCATGGCCCACGAAATGGTTGTACGCGGAATTTGGGAGATATATTTCATACGTGAAGATGGAACGATAGCGAGCGCTTGGTCGCATATGAAACATATAATGTATCACTGGGAACCGTAATTTCTTTTTTATCTTATTTTTTTATTGCGCCAAATCTGCACAGCAAAACAAGCTTTCTCATCCTTCGTGCTGTATTCTTGTCAATCAATGCGCATCGAATATAATTTTTTTCTAACAAATTATGTTTGATTCGAAATAGAACCTTGCTCTTCCTGTTATGTTGACTCAAAGCATTACTAAATTTAATAAGCATATCCAGTGGGCATACACTGTCGCAGACGATTGATCTTGCGATGTGTCAGATGAAAATATTCTCACGATTTGAAGGGTAGACTCTATAATGGAAAAGTATGCCGATACTTCTTCATCAAAAATATCTCCGTCGTGGCCCTCTTGATGCCGAGCATGCTACTGTGTGAATCAGAGCCGTAGTCGGCACTTTTCCAATTGGTTATGAAAATAGCTCACAATAAAAACAATACAAATGCAATTTTTTCGTAGAGATGATTGACAGGTGACCGGTGATTGACATAAAGCGTGTGGTGCAATGGAGAGAGTCAAGGGCATACCGCAACATTCAAAGCAGATAAGCACTGATAAGCACTGATAAGATGTCAAGTGGACGTCTGGATGGGGTCAGCAGCTCGTCATTGATTCTATTCTCAGTAAAATGCGCACTGCCGGCCGTTTGCTGTTTTCATCATTGCACATACTGTGGAAAGAGGGAATGTGAAATGGAGAGGCGACCCGTATTGCCCACTCTAGTTTTAACACTCTTTCGTTTCGTTCGGGATAAGCGAAATTATGCCATTGAAATCACCACATCGAAGAGCACAAACCGTAAAAAATTTATTTTTTTTCGCTGTGCTAATGCTTGCTTGCTCTTTCCCGGCTCTGAGGAACAAGCTTCAAAATAAACGAGAATTATGGACAATCTCGAGATTTCCTTTGACGCCTGTCAATCATGACCTTAGAGTGATACAGCATGGCAAATAGAGAGATCCTCAAGATCATCTGGCCTTATTCACACTGGATAAGCACTGATAAGCGCAAGTAGATGTCAAGATGGGGTCAGCTTGTCATTGATTTTTTTAGTAGAATGAGCAACACGGCCCACTTTTTCATTGCACACACACTCTCTCGAATGGTTTGAGTTTTTGCTTTTAGATCAAGTTTTTTAATAACGCTCATTTCGTTTGTTGAACTACACCGCGCACTATCCCAAGTAACCTCTCACTCAGTACCTATACATTCAGTGCTTGATCCGACAGTAAGACAGTATAAAACGTACTGTCATTTCGTTCGTTGCTACCGAACGTATTTCTCTCATTCAGTGTTTTCTCCGCCAACAAACAGGCATGGTCGCATTCGAGTGCGGCGCGTGTGCCGCGTCCTTCTCGCTCAGCCAGGAACGCTTTCGCCATCGGAAAGAGGCAAGTATCATGATACTAATTTCCGTTCCACTCATAGTTGTTCGTTAACGAGCGTGAGGGAATCTGAGCTCCATCTACCTGAGCTTTATCGAATGGGTGGCTCGCTAAGCAGCTCATTTCGTTTGCTCCGCTGTCCAAAGGTGGCGTAAAGGGCATGTGCCTTCTACGCTCATTTGCCAATTCAACGGATGACAGGTAAAGGTAAAGGTGTATCCACGTCAAGCGCTTTACAGTCGTAAGAAACAACGCTAGGTGGGACCCAGGCCAGCTGTCGTGAGATGGATCTGATGGAGAGAGATTATGAGATGGATAGATGAGGTGAGATCATTAACTCCATTTTTTCTTCCAGAAGCACTCCTTCTTCAATCACGGCGAGGGCCGTTGCGCCGTGTGCTTCCGGAACTACAATGGGCTCTTCGAGTTCTTTGATCACTTCATAGTTGTGAGTTATCCTAATTTTCTTAGACAAGCCATCATGAATGGCTATGTACATCAGACCCTGCTCTTAACGAGTATGCAAAATGAGGAGAGTGCGCCTGCTCATTCCTCACTTTGCATATTCGCCCGCGCGGTTCGTGGGACGCCTTCTTTAAGCCAACTCGCTCACCTCACCTGTCGGTGAATAAATACGGAGCTTTCATCATGACAGTCCTAATCCGGAATCCATCTAATTTCTACTTGGTCCTAATATTTAATTCCAGTCACATAAACAAAGGTACAAATCCATCATTCGTGCAGAGAGGCGTCGCTTTGGCGACACCTTCAAGGTTCGTTTACTGCTGCTGTTTTATTACACTTTAGAAGATCGAATTATTTAACGCCAGCTAAAAATGAAAAATGAGAGAACGGCATCCATACTAATGAGCCACGATAATTCGTTCAACGCGTGCGGATTTCCTATCACTAATACATGCAGCAAACTTCAGACAGCTCCAGCCGTCCTCATCTGTGATCACTTCCTGGATTCGGGCGATCGCTGCGAACTAATCTATTCTAGCGTTCGACAGAACTCTGGCAGAAGTACATCGGTCAGTGCATCTTATGGCGGTCCTATGAGCCCTTGATATTTGTATTATATAAGATCATTCAGAATTACGCTGGACGCCACGGACAACAAATGCTGAGAAGTGGAAAAATTGCGGAAATCCCCAAATCTTCCGAGGCTGGCCCAGCGATACTCACACGAGATAAAGTAAATATGTTCACTATTTAAAATATATACGTAATCGATCTTAGGCTGGCTCGAAGACTGCATTGGAAGAGGCGAACCCTGGTCAGCCTCTGGAAGGAAGGATCAATTACGATGTCGCCTCAAAGCCAAGGGAGACAGCTGATGTGACAGTGAGCGCACATTCCCTATTTTTCACGTTATGTAACTGGAAAACGCGATCTACGACCGATTCGAGAGCGCTCATTGCTTACTTAAAAATAATTTCAATTAAGATAAAGGGAACTACGACCGAGACGAGAATGGTGGACGAGAGGTGTTCCTCTTCGGATGCTTCGTCGCTTACAATTTGTTTCGGATTGGACCGCACTGCTGCTGCATTGAAATTTCAAGTGAGCTCATGGCTACCAAGCACATTCAATCGGACGCTGTTAAATGTAGCTCATTAGTGATGCTTTAGGAGCATGCAAACAGTCCCGATACGTCACCGGTTCACTCGCGCACTTCATCCACGAGCAAGAGACATTCAGAGGTGCGCGCTCTTACTGGAACTAGAAATATGAGCCGCAGTCTTTTCATTTCGCGCATTCTCTCTACCGCTCTATCTCAAAAAGTGTGTGAAATGAAGAGACGGTGGCTCATATTTTGATGTCAAACTCTTACTAGAACTACTTTTCAATATTAAAGGATTATTCGCAGGTCGTGAGTGTAAAAGTGCCACCCCTACGGCTGAAGCTGGCTAGAACTTCCGGTGATCATCCGCAAATCGTCACTGGTGCAGGACTGACGGTTTGCTTGATTTTGAACTGAATCAGATTTCATCAATTCTGTTCAGGAGTCAGCATCATCCACGAGCTCATCTCTGTCCACTGGAGCTCAGCTGCAGATAAAGCCCGAACAACAGCCTCGCAATTCACATCAGCAGAAACGAACCGGAAACCCTCCAAACGTTCCTTCAGCACTTCCATCTACCGCTGCGCAAAACGCCCAGCTGCAGTACCAGCTGCAGATGCTGCAAAAAGTGAAGCACAGCATGGCGCGGATCGAGGCGAATATCCTGGAGCGGCTGCAGCAGCCGAAGCAGCCATCGCTGCAGCAGCAGCACCTGCAGCAACCGATGCAGCAACTGAAGCTGCAGCTGCAGCACCTGCAGCAGCAATCGAAGCAATGGCAGCAGCAGCCATCGCTGCAGCAACCATTGCAGCAGCAGCTGCAGCAACCATCTCAGGAGCGGCTTCAGCAGCAGCAGCTGCTGCCCCAATCGCCGCCAGGATCGGCGATGACGAACACATCGTCAGTTACCATGGTAAGATCCTTTATACACTTTATAGAAGGTTTTCTTAGGGTAAATCTGGGCCGGGGTTTCCGCTTACGGGGCTTACATGTTCCATCACTGAACGACCCGAGCACTTTTTCTAAGACTGCGCCCAGCGACGTGAGCCAGCAGTTGCAAGCAATGGCCAAGGAGGAAGATGAAGAGGTTATTTGTATAAATTATATCTTTTGGTTTGACGTGATAAGAACGAGTACGTGTTCAGGTGCAAATCGTGCGTGTGGTCGTCAAGAAGCGCGCCGTCGTCTCGGCTGATGCAGTGAGTTGAGCTCGAAATATGAACCACGTCCACTCGAGGGACGAAAGAGTTTGATGAATGAAGGACGCGCTGTATTAATATGATTTCTATCGAGAAACCCTTCGAAACTTGCATAATCAACTTCTTTTATAAAAAAACCGGTTGAAAAAAGTTATACAAAATAAATTAACAACTTTCTAACTGTGCAAATTCCAAGGAACCGACTGCACAATCTGATGAGGAGGACGTGTACCGGGGCGATCCTGACATCGGTATGAAGTAGAGATCTCTGGCTAATAGAGTTCGAAATACGGGTAATCTGAAAGACTGGAGAGTGTGCGAAATGAAGAGACCATTACCCGTATTTCGAACTCTAGTAGAGATCTCTGGCTAATTCCACAGTATTCCGATGCTCTTCAGAAAATGAGGAACAAATGTCAAGAAATCAACTCATTACCAACTTCCTAATTTGATTGACTTTTCCCTTCGGTATGAATAACTCGGATGAAAACTTTCCGAGACGAACTGAGATAGAGCCCGAAATAGTAGCCGCCGTCTCTCTTTTTTTTTCTCGCCCAGTCGAGTAACGAAGCAACGTGCAGACTGAAGAGACTGCGGCTCTGATTTTCTTGGATTTAGAGCTCTAGTAAGAGAGCGTATATGTCTCATCCGACCTTTTGAGCTTGCATCCCTACTCGGTGACTCGAATTCTCGAAAATGCAAGCCAATACAGGTTTCTGGAGCGGTAAAACCACTACTGACAAGTGTCCAAGATGCGGCTTCACCAGCAAGAACGCTCTTGCGAAGAGGAGGCACTTCGTCAAGGTATTCATCGAATCAATTACTCGGAATTTTCGGGAATATTATCATGCCATGATCAAGCAGGATGGAGAATCCGCCTCCTCATTCCGAGTGGTCTCTCGTCGCTCTGACCTGTGAGAGAGAACAATGAATGAAGAGACGGATTTCTCATCCTGACAGTCTCAGTCGTGTTTATAGCAGTGTATTAATAAATATAAATATAAATATAAATATAATATACTGCTATAAATCACTGGCCTAGCAGTGATCTCCCGCAGGACGCAAGTGCCTTGATTAACGGGATGACCATTACCTTTTTTATTAATAATAATCATCATGGCGCGATGAAACCGAAAATCAACATTAACAAGGTGGGGAAGAAATGAGTAGCGTTCACATCTCAGCCAGCATTAGACTTTGAAAAGGAACTAGGGAACTAGATAGTTCCTTACTAGTCAAATGAACTGCTCCACTCGAGAAAGAATGAGCGGAATGAGGAGAGTCGACTCTCGATTTGACTAGATAGTGAGGAACTAGTTCCTAGTTCCTTTTCAAAGCCTAGTTCCTTTTCAAAGACGGAGTAGTGCATTTCCCAGATGCACTACTCCGTCTACTTCAAGAAGTGCACACCCCGTCAACCGGACGACCGACTCAGACACCTCGAGCGGTTCATCGGCATCCACTTGGGAGCGAAACAGGGTTCGCAGTTATTTTTCGATTCTAATTTATGAACACATTTATGAACGCTACTTTACAAACGCTACTAGTTTTGGCCTTGCTAAACCGTGGTAATCGTAAACGGTAGCGAGACCGCGATTTTTGTGCACGCAAGTAGGTTGTAATGCGAGCGTAATAAGAAAATTAATTGACCCTCTCACAAGGGAAGTCCGTGAACTGTCGCCGAGCTTTTCAAATTTGCTTGAAACGCCAAATTAGGGCTCCTCATAAAAGTGCGAAATCAAATTTCAAAAACCGCTAAATCTCAGATGTGCGATTTTGCGAGCACTGTTCCGTGTCGCAGAAAAGTCGATTGGATATGCTGATGCACTTGAAGTTGGTGAGCACTTATTGTAAAAATTAAAAGCAACATTTCTTGAACGATCTCTGTTCATTTAAAAAAAATTAAGCTAACCAAAAAAAGAAGAAAAAAATGCGCTCTTGCAGTGTAAACGCGGTCTCTTCGACGAATTCGTTGCTGGATACAAGCAGCTACGATTACAAGTGATGATTGACATAGTTATCCTGACATCAGGCAATGAGCTTGAAGTAGGGTTGGCTTGTCGAGAAATGGCTCTCATCTTTCTGCACACTCTCTCTCTCTCGCTTCTCGGATCGTGCGAGAGAGTATGCGAAATGAAGAGTCCGTTTCTCGACAAGCCAACCCTAGCTTGAACGAGAACGCATAGTTAGGGAGGAGATTGGCATCTTCGTACTCAGTGATACAGGGTCAAGGGGTGGTTTTGATTTTAATTATTGTTTTGAGAATAAACTTTGAAAATAATATTTGCAGTGCGCTCGCTCGCCCGACCCGGCCGTCGACCATCTCATCAAGATGGTCAATAATGCAATCAATAATAATTAGAGTTATTGGAATCAATTCCGGAATTCTAATTGTTATTGGAACTCCAATAAGAAAACTCTAATAATAATCAATAATGTGCAATAAGAATGGTTTTTATAAGAAAGAGAAATTTTTTTCGTATGAATCAAAAAAGTTGATGCATTCAATAAATTCGGCAATGTTCTGTTTCTTATGCTATTTGTAAGGCTCCTACCATACTTTGGTCACTTCTCACAATTTATCCGGGGTTTAACGACAACTTACGGCGAAGAAATTATCTTATCGGGACAACGAAACAAGAAATACGTGGCTTCTAATTCCCACAAACAGGTGGTATTGCAACAAAAAATTAGGAAATATAATCTGTCTTCTTACAATACCTAACGACATCTTCAATCCGTAAGAGAGAAAAAGGGAGGCGATTTACACGATTGGCAGAGGGATACGGTAACCAGGGAAAGTCCCGGAATACGGTAATGAGATCGAAACCTACATTGGGTAGGCAGGGGAAAGCACTGCGAATCCTGAGAAAAGAGCACAAAGAGGAACGAAAAATCAATAGGACGAGAAGCTTCTAACAAACAAAACTGGAGATATACAAAAAAGGAGTGAATTAGACCTACTCAAAATCTGGTTCATGATTATGGAGTATGGAAATGTTCGTAATTCGGGAATACGTAAACCGAGTAAACTGATACAATTTGGGTTGAACGAGAACATTAACCTATTTCCAGCAAGAAAGAATGGTTTTTACTTGGAAGTGCAAAATGAGGTGACAGGGGAAAATAGAGATGGACCTATATTCGATTGCTACGACATTTACAAAAAAAACGACATTTACTTGGAAGTGCAAAATGAGGTGAACAAGGGGAAATGAGGTGAACAAGGGGGAGATGGACCGGGGGATCGCAAATTGAGTCGGCCGGGCTACCGTATCCTACCGTACCCTCCTTCACAGTTCATCATCCGCGTCGGAGCCGCTGCTGTGATTCTCCTGCAATCGATTTATCATCAACTGATAAAATGGTCATAATGGACGAAATTAGATGGGCGCCTATTTCCACTTTCTTTGACCTACATATTCCCGCTTTCTTTTTTTCCATTCTTAGACTTGCCCAATGAATTTGCGCCAATAATCCCTGATTTTTACCGCATTATCTAATTCACGGCGAATAAGGAGAAATTGTGCGAGAAATGGCGAGAAACTATGCAACCAACCATCTTCTTCTATCCCTCTCTCCCATGATACATTGCCTTTCAAGTATTTACCCACCTCTTACTACACCTCCCCCCCCCCCCATCCTTCTATGTCACAATAGCCAAAAAGGACATTGCATTGATTTCGCATCAAAAGTTGAATACTAACACTAAATTTCCTTTATATCTCACCCTGGCATTGTGCTCGTTTCTGCTCTCCCCTCCCTCCGCCTCCTCTCCATCGTAGTACTCGCCCGCGTCCGCCGTCGCGTCGTCCATGATCGAGGCTGTCATTTGATATTTTAATTAGTTAATTAATTAATTAAAAATAATTAACTAATTAGAAAGTTGCATCCGTCCATGATCGAGGCTGCAATTTGGTGTTCAAATAAATAAGTAATTAGTAATAATTAATTAATTAGAAAGTTTTAAACACAGGCGATCCGAGAAAATCGCTCATGATTGCAGTCGTCTCGATATGCTACTCAATCGAAACGCAAATTCACGATTTTTTTCGGTCAACAGGGTCATAATTTCAGCACCGCATTCGCTTCTCTTTTATAAGATCTTCGGAAGTCGGCCAAGTACTCACTATGCAGTCTGTCGTCCGGGCTGGCGGCGTCTCTGCGCGCGCTCGCCGCGTCGCTCAGGCAGTTGAAGGCGTCCGCCGGAATGGCTGCAATCCACTATTTTGTGTTGTATTTTTTTGAATCGGCACCAAAAACCTCGTTGTCATGTGTGTAGGCACCATCAATCCCCCTCCCCCACTAGGCTGCGCCCCCTCCCTTTTCCAAGCGACTTTTTCCTCTTCCGTATCTTCTGATTGTGAGCTACCGTAATCCCCCTCCAATCAATAATCAATCTCGATAACTCACGCTGCATCTGCACGGAGGGCGCGGCCGGCATCGCCTTCAGGTTGCCCAGCACCTCCTCCTTGATTCTGCTGCAAGTACGGTAGGGTTAGGGGGTACGGTAGCGCTATCCGTGGATGGTAACGGTAAAGTTGCCCCCTTTCACATCGCAGTCGAGCGAATGGGACAAAGGCCAAATCTATTGGTGAATCGGTTCAGTTTAATTTTTTTTAAGAACAGAAACCGCATGTTCAATGGCTAGTCTTTGCTCGAGAAACCTTTAGGGAAACGGTGAAACACAAATTGACTGAGCACTTTTGCAAGGTGTGACTTTTTCCACCTACATACATCAGAAATATGACATTACGGTCTCAATGTCAGGCTTTAGAGAAAAAAATGTTCTATTCAAAAGCGAATAACCCACTTGAGGTACTTGCGCGAGTTATCGTCAGGGCGGGTGGACGGCGTAAGGTGCAGACTGTAGTCGGGGCCAAAGTACTCGAGGTACGGGTTGTACGGCAGCTCTGAATTAAATAAATAATAATGAAGTAATTAGTTAATTAATTAATTAATTAATAAGTAGCAATTTAATTAATTAATTAACTAATAAGTAGTATTGTTTTAGTAATTTATTAAATAATTAATGAGTATATTTATTTTTCATCAATCAATAAATAGTATTGCGTCGGGCACTAACTGGATGAAACCGTTATGAGGAAGCCGAGCGGATACCATTTATTCCGTTATTTGGAGAAAAAATATCTGTCAAAAATGCAAGTTCGTTTCGTGTTTCACCACTACAATAATTCTACCAGCACAGGCAAAACTCAATTAATGGGGAAATTCGAGTAAATTGAAAAAAACACATAAATATTTGAATAACTCACGATCGTCAAGCTCTCTGCCGAGTGCGATCGCCGTTTCGTACGCCCAGCAGCGCGCCACGTTGCGCGGCGTGTACCCGCCTCCTGTCAATCAATAAATTGTTGCACAAGTAATCGTTCAATGTATTTTTCTTTAATCAACGCCTATGAATGATATGATAGTTCATTTTTTTTAGTTAATTGACGGCGATTCATGGCATAAATTAGTCAAGACGATAGGACGTTGGATAAGCAGCTAAATATCGCTAGATGCACCGCGGTTCCACAAAAATAAGAGAAATGCCGTATTTAATGCCTAAATGTAAGGCTTAATAATCGGAAAATAACACAGTTGGATACTCACCGCCCAGCAGCATCAGGGGCACGTTGTAGCTGCGCAGGAACTTGACGCAGTCTCCATGACCTGAAGTACGCATGCGTGAGCCAGGGAGCTATTACTTTGTCAAATTTGAACGGGGCAAATTCGGCGAAAATGTAACAACCATATGTGTTTGAGTTTTACCAATGAGTCCATACCACAAGCATTATAATGTTGGAGTACTAGTCGCATGAATAATCTCTTTTAAAATTTTCAAGATACCGTACTCTGAAGCTACCGTACCGTTCAGGGTCAGGGTGAAGGTGCCCAGTTTATCCCGAGAAAAACTAGTCCAACCTAGCAAACTCTTTCCCCGAATTGCAAACTGACAAGAAGCTACCGTACCCTTCAGGGTCAGATTGAACGCCACTCATTCTACCGTACTCCTCCATTCCTCAATCGCAAACTGAACAAGAAGCTACCGTACCCTTCAGGGTCAGATTGAACGCCACTCATTCTACCGTACTCCTCCATTCCTCAATCGCAAACTGAACAAGAAGCTACCGTACCCTTCAGGGTCAGATTGAAGGTGCCGAGTTTGTCGCCGACGAGCGAGTCCGCGCCGCACTGCAGTACGATCGCGTCGGGACGGTAGCGCTCCATCACGCTCGAGAGGATCTGCGGAGAAAAATCGATAATTGGGTCACAGATACAGATGCCTTTCGCGCCTTTGCCTTTTAGATGCCTTTCTCCATTTTTTTGTTCAAATTGGCTTGAAAATGAGTTGTTCATTCGCTATTTTGAGAAGATATTTGACTCTTGGGGGCCGCCGTACCGGCCGAACGATCAACTACCGTAATCAATCAATTCCAGGAGCTACTGTACCGGCCGAATGATCGACTACCGTAATCAGAGGCCACCGAACCGGCTGGAAGCTACCCTAATCAATCAGTAAACATACAGTACCGACTGGAAGCAACCGTAATCAATACCGTAATCGACGTAATCAGGGCTACCGTACCGGCTGAAAGATGCTCTGGTAAGCGTCGTCCGTGATGCCCTCTCTGAGCGGGACGTTCAATGCGTAGCCGTGGCCGGCATGTGCTCCGATGCTCTGAACCAGACATGATAACGATAGGTAACCGATTTTTTTTTAACGAGTATGTTCACTGGTGGCCTTTTATCCGCTAATTGGCTAATAGTTGTTAAGAAATTTATTTTTAGCCGTGGCCGGCATGTACAAAAATACAGGGTAGACAAGGATGGTCGAGAGCGAAAAACAGACCCGGTTTGTTGGGCAAAAATATGGAAAAAGTAGGGTGAACAGAATATTAGAAGTCCAGCAGTATTTGTGAAAAATCGTTACATATTCACTTTGTCTACATCACATTATCATGTCGTCCCTTTCCTTTCACCCCTTTCAAGACTCCCGAATCGCATTTCGAATTTGATTTCCAAACGCGGCGCGTCTAGATCGCACCCAATGCTCACCTTGATATGGCCAGTGCGCGGGAAGAAGTTGCCGTAACGATGGAACGAGACGGTCATCACTCGGTCCGTCGTGTAGAATGCCTCCTCGACACCGTCGCCGTGGTGCACGTCGATATCGACATACAGAACGCTGAAATGATGACGAATGAATCACGGGTTTTATCGGAGATACGCGGAAGGTTGCGAAAATGCGCAGAGATAACGCGAAAGATCATACATTTTTCCTACATGACGCTCGTCGTTGTCGCGCACAATATTAATATTCAAATAATATTGATTTTATTTAAATATAATTAAATTTATTTATAAATAGTCTCATTTAATCTAAAAACGCACCGCTTGTGGTACTTGAGCAGCTCGAGGATGCCCAGAACGATGTCATTCGTGTAGCAGAAGCCGGAGGCCTGGAAAGCGATCGATTAGGCACCGAATCGAATATCAACGCGCTCCCTTTATTTAGACGGGCGCAACGTTGCACACTGGTCGTTTTATTTACACCGCACGACAAGCACAAAAAAGAATCCTAAACTGCGCGCCACACTATTGCACGAAAAGCGACAAAAAAGGAGAATGGTGCACCCCAGTTACGGTACCTCGCTCTTCTTCGCGTGATGCAATCCTCCCATCCAGTTGATGGCGATGTCCGTGTGCTGCTTGTTCAGCTTCACTGCGCCGGCTGGAAATTATTGAATTTTAAATCAAATTTCGTGGCTCAACCGTGCTTTTTCAGCGCACAGAATCGATCAATATAATCAATATTCAATCGATAAACTCGATAACACTTTTTTGTAATCAAAAGAATTTTTTTAATGTAATAGATTTTTTGACAAAAGCAACACATTTTGGTATAGCTTGCCGGGGCAACAGCTAGACTCAAAAGTAAGTCAATTCAAACCGGGACGCACCCAGTGATCCTCCGGACGATAGGCTGCAGAAGTTGAAGAGTCCATCGAAGACCGGGCAGTCGTTGTTGATGTTGACTGGAATTGGGGGAGTTATAGATGGGAAATCAGCCCTCAGATTCGCCCACACCGAGGACGCTAAGAACAGCAAATGCGAAAATTGCCTAACACCTTTACCCAAAAATTTCGTCAACTTTCGAAAAGGTCTGATGGGTGGAAAAGAAGGGAATTTCGCTGTATTTCTTTGAAAATGTTTAATTTCTCACATCGATCGAGTTTCGCCTTGCTGAACTGTGCACGGAGAGTGTCGGGCATGGCACTCTGGAGGAAGTCCACGTACTCCTCAAGTGATGCTTATTATTTATCATAATTTTAGTAAATTTTCGTTGTTTCGTCAATGCTAAATGCTAAATAATTAATGAATTTAGGCCTACCTTGGTGTGGAAGCGAGTCATCTCCTCTGCAGTAGCCGGCCATGGTCTCTGAAAGTGAGTTGTTAGACAATAATTGAGGGAGCGATTTTTAAAAAAAGGTGTTTGCGAAAATATGTGCCAAAAATGAGGTCTTGTCGGGGGCACATGAGCGAGCTGCAACTAGTGACTCAAAGATTTACTCAAAGTCACTCAAACAGGCAAAGACATAAATCGTTGAAAAGTCGATCCTAGTTCGCCCTGATGTAAATACCGTATTTTCGCAATATGTCCCAGTTTCGCACCGGTAGGTCACCACCTCATTCTACTCGCTTTTCATATTTTTTTGTTGAAAAATTAGCAGTACTGGTCCAAAATATCGAGTGAGGAATGTTGACCCCTATCAATTGGCTATATTTGGATATGATAATAAAGACTTTATCACTCTATTTATAGTGATGTCATGAAATTTCGAAATGCAAAAAAGCATTTATAAATTATAACCATCCCCCTAAGAATAGCAGCAATCGTTGTCCAAGTTTGAGGCTAGTTTGAGCATAAACACACGCAATTGATTGATCTGCGCAATATACAAGGATGGAGAACAACGAAGAGACATAGTACGTGAATAGGAGAGTAGTTTACAGCGTGTTGATTAAGACCCATACTTCGTGTTGCTGAGTCAGCAGGGCTGACAAGAAGCTGGCGTCGCGTTTAAAACTATTTAAAGAGTACGTAACAACAACAAATAATATGGAAAATCCGGTTCAACGAAATCATGGTCTTGCAACGAGAGATCCTGCGAATAATGAACACATTAACCATAAACGATAGCTATAAAACGGAATGATGAGCCATGAAATTATTATGCGAAAACTGTTCTTATTTTTAATTAAGTCAACATTTTTGCTAAATACATTAAAACTCACGTAAACTTGCATGTGCTGGTAGAGTCCATAGGCCAGAATCAATTGGTGTGCCATTCTGATTCGCTGCGGTTTCATCACATGGCCCTCTCCATAGTAGTAATTCGCGACGTCGGCTAAATTTTTGATCTCCAGTAAATAAATCACTAATCCGAATCTTTTTACTTTCTGAGTTTCCTAGCAATTGTTAAGTGATACGACCTACGAGACGAAAATCCTCCTTATAAGAAGTAGAACGGTGAAAGCTGTGAAGAAATAAAACCAATTTCGCAAGGGCGCCCGTGGCACCAATCAACAATAAGAACTGAAGAGTGCGCGAACTGTTTAGGCTGTATTAATTTTTGCATTGCAGGACGGTACAGGAACCGTTGCATAACCATCTCGTATCCACTACTATCTGTGAATATGCCTATATTGGAAAGAGGTAGCGTGCGTGGAATCTACAACGAAGAGGAGGTCGCTGGAGGACACGGCGATGTGGACGGTAAGAGCTTGGAGAAAACCGGGAATGGCTGCGGAACAAAGCGCATACAATACTTTTAGCAAGAAGAAAAATCGTTTTAGGTTCAATAAGCTTCTCTGGACCAAGTAAAACCGGCCGTGCACATAGAGGTCTCCAAGCGATGCGTATGAACTATATTATATTCTTCTAATACACTCGCTATAATGCTAATTGTCGAGGGCTCATTAAACTGCCCATGTCGAACAGAAAATGAAAAGCGACGAATTTCTCGAAAAAGTTTCCTATAGAAGTTGCTGTTTTTAACGTCGTTCACAAAAAAAAATTCAGTTCGAATAGACCGACAAAAAGGGCACCGCAATTACGGTATTTACGGGGGAAAAAGGCGCTCATATCATTCGTATCCCCCCCCCAAGACGAAATATGCTTTTCGAAGTTTTTGTAGAAACTAATTTATCTTGTTCCTCACCGCTGTAGTAGTAGGTGACGAGTTGCTTGCTGTGTCCTTGTGTAGACTGCGCGGTTACCGACATTCTTGATCTATAATATTTTTTATTTAATTTAACTATTACGCAAAAACACTACATCAAGAAACGACGAAGAACAAAAAAGTTTAAGTTGCCGCGGGGAAATTTCGGTTGTACGGGTTCCGGATATATTGCACTCGAGTTCTTTTGCAAATTCAGTGCGCATCTAATTGAATTGCATCGAGTTGCGTTGCGAGTGCAAGAGAGCGGATCAGGTCTGTATGTAATGCAGGAGAAGGGACAGCTTGAATCTGTTGCACGATAGGAGTAACTGTACGTTCGCAATTATCGGAGCATGCAATGTGCGGTGGGGAAAAAGGCATCGGGAGAAGGGGTAGACCAAACTCTGCAAACTCTTGTAAAAGTGAAATCTCCATTTCAGGGCATGGTCGGGTAGAGAGGACTATTCCCCTCAGGTAATGTTGAGTTGATTTGAGAAGATGCGAAGTTGTTGAAGTAACAGTGATGCATGCTCATTTCTCTTGCTTGTTCGAATTCACTTTGTCAACATTAACGCTTGGTAAATACTTTTCAATCACTTTCAAAAAGAAAATAATTGATTGCTCTTGTGTTAATGGCCGAATTATGTGCATTCGAAATTATTTTCTCAAAAGGTATTTTTTCCATTTCGTTTGATCGAGATGTCTTATTGTTAGCACGCAGAGGGGAGGAGTGGAACCACTGCTGAGCTATATGCCCTCTAAATGCATATAAAATTTGTAACGATTCGCGATGCCCCTGTAGATAAATATTTTCTCCGGAACACCCTTAAAATATTTTTTTTGAAAATCATTTCACGGTGGAGCCCGCCTCCTAACTGCCCCTTTAGGGCGTAGAAGGCACTCCAAAAAATGCCGAGAATGTGATCAGGCATATGAACTGTACACCGTCCGATTGGTGAGAGGAAAGAGCGAGGGGAGGTTATGATAAGAGCGCGTAGCCGCAACAGGATAGAGAGTAGGCGGGGGGAGCGAAATGGTCAGCCCCACAGTCTCTATCACTTTCGCCCGTCGCTTCTCCTCAACTCTTGCAAATGACGAAAGGGAGTGAAAGAAGAGGGAGGAGCAAGCGAGGGAAAGGGCGGGAAGGGGCTTGTTTCCTCTGCGTCTCTACTCCTACACTCCTTCTCTGGTGCTCTCGTCGCGAACAAACACACACGCACACACAGGGATTTATTAAGGAGTATGAAAATAGGCCGGGAAGTAGATGAGAGCCGGCAAATAGGTCAGAGCCGGCAAATAGGTCAGAGCCGGAAAAAGGCCAGAGCCGGGAAGTAGATGAGAGCCGGTAAATAGGTCAGAGCCAGAAAATAATTCAGAGCCGGAAATAAGCACACACAGGGATTTATTAAAGAGTATGAAAATAGGCCGTGAAATGGATGAGAGCCGGCAAATAGGTCAGAGCCGGAAAATAGATGAGAGCTGGTAAATAGGTCAGAGCCAAGAAAAAAATCAGAGCCGGGAAATACGCACACGCACACACACAGGGATTTATTAAGGAGCATGAAAATAGGCTGGGAAATAGATGAGAGAAGGGAAATATGTCAGAGCCGGGAAGTAGATGAGAGCCGGTAAATAGGTCAGAGCCAGAAAATAAGTCAGAGCCGGGAAATAAGCACACACAGCACGGCCCCCTAGGAGCCGACATAGGGCTCGTGAAAACGTCCGAAAAATTTTGCGTGATCCGCAGGGACAGTTGCGCGAATTCAAAAGTGTACGTGCAAATCAGGGACATCGCTGTGAGACCTCTCCTTTTTATCGAGATGTCTCACAACGATGTCCCTGATTCGCACGTTCAGTTCTCGATAGGTATCTACTAATTTCCGGAAACTGGAATTTCCGATTCGGACGTTTTCAAGAGCCCTATGTCGGCTCCTAGGGGGCCGTGACACAGGGATTTATTAAGGATTATGAAAATAGGCTGGGAAATATATGAGAGAAGGGAAATATGTCAGAGCCAGAAAATAAGTCAGAGCCGGGAAATAAGCGCACACAGGGATTTATTAAGGAGTATGAAAATAGGCCGTGAAATGGATGAGAGCCGGCAAATAGGTCAGAGCCGGAAAATAGATGAGAGCCGGTAAATAGGTCAGAGCCACTAAATAAGTCAGAGACGCACGCGCACATACACAGGGATTTATTAAGGAGTATGAAAATAGGCTAGGAAATAGATGAGAGCCGGCAAATATGTCAGAGCCGGAAAAACCAGCGCCGGAAAATAGGTCAGAGTCGGGAAGTAGATGAGAGCCGGGAAATAGGTCAGAGCCGGAAAATAGATGAGAGCCGATAAATAGGTCAGACCCAGAAAATAAGTCAGAGCCGGGAAATAAGCACACATTAAGGAGTATGAAAATAGGCCGTGAAATAGATGAGAGCCGGGAAATATGTCAGAGCCGGAAAAACGCCAGCGCTGGAAAATAAGTCATACTCGCGCTGTGTAACTTCCTCAAATACCACGCTCTCGCGCTTTTTACGCACGCCCACACGGTTCCCAGGGAAGCAAAGTAGCGGACAATGCAAACGTTCGAAAAAAAAAATGGCGTGATCTCCAGGCAAAATTGTGCGCAAAACTTGGAAAGATGCCAAACTGCTAAGCAGAAAGTAAAACTGGGCGGAGTCGCAGCAATTGGGTCTTCCCATATTCCAGAAACAGTCGCGCGCGCGCTGGAATAGCAGAAATATCTTCCCGCGCTGGAATAGCTTCATAAAAAGTGCTGCGTTGCGGTCGCGTCGCGGCTTAAAGTGCGGCGTTGCGGTCGCGTCGCGGCTTTTTTTGTTTCTTATACATGAACGTTGTGAAATTTGCGGGAGGGGGGGTGCGAAATAGAGGACAGTGAAACGTTCGAAAAAATCGGCGTGATTCGCAGGCAAAATTATGCAAATTCAAACCTTGGAAAGATGCCAAACTGAAAGTAAAGTAAAAGTAGAAAGTAAAAGTGGGCGGAGTCGCAGCCTTGCAATTGAGTTCCAGATTATTCCAGATTAGATCGCGTGTGCGGAATATCTCCTTAAAAAGTGCTGCGTTGCGGTTCACGGAAAGATCCTAGGAGAATTCAAGATTCAAACGCGAAGCACGAAAAACGCAAGACTAGGGCCGCGAAATTCGAAAATCCTACGCGTTGCGGTCGTCAGAGAAAAACTCTCTCAAAATGTAACGCTATCTCGCTGTATAGCGCCCCGCGTACTCATTTATTAACAAGTAGGGATTTAGTATTTGAATACGCTTGTTAAATTTACAATTTTTGTGTTAAGCGATTACTCACATTATTGTAGGGCTGCAAAGGTAGGAAGAGCAAATATTCAAAAGCGTACCAGCGAATGAGAGAGAAAAAAGCGTAAAAGTCTTCGGGACTTCCACTGTTTAGCGGATGTTGCTGTAGCTCATTTTTTGCAGCATTTTTCCCGAACATCCTAACTAGCATTCACCGTTTTGTGTTATGGGATCATGGCGTGGGTTTCGTCGCGGCTAAAAAATATCTTTTTTGAAATGTCGTATTTTTGAAAGTTTTTATTGGATACCCTCGCACGTTGTTAAATTCACTATTTCAGAGCTCCCTGTGACGCCGAAATGATGCGACTCGCAATTTTCCGGTAAGAGTTATCACATTGCCCCTTTTAACGTAAGTAGAGGCGCTTCGATTGCAGCAGCAAGTGGGAGAGTCGTAATATGGCAGGAATTAAATCGAAAAAACTCGAAGAAAGCAATGAAATTTCAAAAAAATACATACCATAAATAAGTACTTACTGTAAACATTTGTTACAATTTTTATATTACCGTACTTTCCCTGAAATTTGAATTTCCGTACAGGATTTCGTCATGAGCGAACTTTTTAGTTAATATTATCCTTTTAAGGTTCTTTTTTTATTATTTTTACATTATTTTATTATATTTTCTGCCTGCAGGAATTGTTGCAGAAACGGCAGTGAGAGCAGCTCGTCCAGAGCAGGCGATGAAGATCCCGATCTCACCCTCGCTGAATGAGGGTGATATAAGCCCAAAGGTACTTTTTTTTTTCCTTGTGTTTTTTTGTTTGTGAGGCCCCCTCGATAACTTTGTAATCGTGAATGTGACCCATCAAACTTGACTGTTTTTTTTCTATTATTCTGGAATGTTTTAGTGAAATTGATTTTTATTTCACTAAATCGAGCGCGCTCAACAATCCGCGAACAACATTGAAATGTTAGGTAAACGCGTTTGAAAATTTAGCCCGAAACGCGACACGCCGATCACTGTAACAGCGACGCATGAAAATATCCCACCGAAGGAATCGCTGATGTTGCTGTGGAAGAGTCTCTTCATTCTCTGGAAATCTCTCGTTGATTGGAATTGAGGTATATAATCTAACCATTTTCAGCTAGATTTTGTCAAATTCATATGCAACAATTTCTTTACTAAATTTTGCCGAAATATTGTTTCGTAGCTTATGTAGAGATCACTTAATAGTAAAAGTTAAACTAATTCAGAAGATTGATTTTAGATGATTTTAGGCTTTCATTTCTGAGGTCAAGGAAAGTTACTTTTGTGAGAGGTGTTCAATTTAATAATTGCAGGTTGTTCTTTTTCCCTGTTTCTTTTTTTCAATTTCGAGCGTTTTCCTTGTTGTGCAAGTGGACCTATAAAGGTAAGCCACATTAAACGACAACAATTTCTTCATTTCAGGCAGCCACTTTCGTTGCCCTCGTTGATTCGGCTGCTCAATCACGAAAAGAGAAAAAAAGATTGCCTTCCCCACCTACATTGTTGATTTATATTCTTGTTAAACTAAATGATAATTCCAACATTGCCTTCTCTCCCGTCTCATTCCGGGGGATTTACGTCACTGATTTAATTCGGATTTAGTGCTGCTCGACTATCAGGAATCGAAGAGCAAATGAGAAAGGATGTCTTTATTTCTCCGTTTACAATATTCATTTATCACAAGCTACTTACAATCAGACAATTCAGAACCCGTCTGCGGCTAAAACGAATGGAAAACGTAGACACGTAAAGGTCATTCGACTTGAGCAATGACTAGAACAACAATAATTATTAGTTTAGCGAAAGAGAATTATTAATTCCTAGACCCTGAAAAAGAATTTTCGATGATCCCCATCTCGTTACTGCGTCTTCTTCATGAGCGTCACGAACGGCCTCTCCGACTGAAAAAAAACATATCAATATTTCGTAAGCTTCCTAGCTCGAAATTTCACTCGCCCTAGAGTCTTTACCAACGTAGAGGGGAAGGGGAACCTATCAGAAGTTTCGCTTACTAATGCAGGGAAACTCACGTGATGGACCAAATAATTCCACTTAAAATAATAATGGAGCGATAGGAGGGGGGGGGGCGAACTTAGAGGCCAAGAATTAACTATACCCACCTGCCATATGTGCAGGGCGAGCATGACAAAGAGGACGCCGCCCACAGCGAGATGCGAGAGCGTGTGCGAGAGGCCGGGCGTCGAGCCGAACAGCTAAAAAATATTTATTGTTGTGTCATTTTCACTTGGTTTTACTATTAGATTATCCCCCGGAAATAGATTATTATCCCCGATTGTGTTACAACGAGAGCGTGTGCGAGAGGCCGAGCATCGAGCCGAACAGCTGAATTACTGATTGCATTTCACATTTTTTTTGGTGACTTTCGCTTTCAATTGCAGTAATTAGACATAATTTTCCAGCTTTACATGGCCAGCCTCAGAAATCAGAGGCTCCCAGTCATGAGCTTGTGGCCGCAAATAGAAGGCTTATCCCGATTTTAGCACGATTTATCTCTGGTTTAAACTTAGATATACAACCTAGATATATATATAAACCTAGATATGTACTTCGGTTTCTGGCACTAAAATCGCCGCATTGATTGTGTCAAATCCGAATTGGAGAACTCTCTAAAGGGGTAGAATGCTCTCTGGTGGATCACCACTGGTCTTACCACGAGCGAGAATAGGCCGCCCATCAGCGCGAAACCCATGAAGACGATGGTGCCGAACGAGGGCAGAAGGGCGAACACGGACGGGCACGCGGCCCCGAGGTACGCGTTGATGTGCCGCCAGCTGGAATAGTACCTTTTAATTAAGTAAGGAAAAGTTATAAAAAAATCTGCATTTCATTTCACTGCACCCTTTCGACTCCTTCGTTATTTGCAACACATTTTCTACAAGCAATGTTTTAAGAACCCACACTAGTTTGCGGACGAGAAATTTTATATTAATTTATATTGATTAAAAAGCATTCTGGTCTTTTGGTCATAAAAAGTGGGACCCGATGCAAACCTGTATACGATGCGCACGCTCATGTTGGCCATGTTGGCAAGAATGAAGCCGATCGCACCGAACTGAAAGAGATAATAGGTAAAATCAGACTAATTATTATCTATATTCCCTGATCAGCTTTTACCGTGACTGCTGGAAATCGGGACAAACAGCAAGAAAAATGAATCGATATGCAATACTAGGCACACAGTATTATTAGCTACAGTAAACCCTACCGTACCTGCAGACACAGTGCGTTAATCATCATTTTCTACATTTTTTTTAAATTAACCGGATCTCTCATTTCGCAATGCTCTCTCGGTGTTTCTAACTGGCGAGAGAGCGTAGTGAAGTGAGAGATCCGTTAAATGTTTCTCCGCCCTGTCCAGTACCTGCAGACACAATGCGTACGACAGGGAGAGGTGAACGAGCGAGGACACGAGCAGGAAGCCGCCGTGGGAGAAGATCTGCGAGAGAGATTATTGATTGATTACGGTAGCCACATAATATTGATTAGTTGCGTTAGTCAGGTATTGCCAATGATTTCGCAAACGACTACGAAGAAAAATCATTTAAAATCACAGTAAGCGAAATTCGCATGGTATTTAATTGTGGCAAAAATAAGGCAAAAGATCTCAGAACCGGTCCAATCGACACAGAGATTAAGCCTGGGGCGGAATTATTGCGTCATCGATCGCTTGCACGGGCGGGGATTCGAGCCAGCGGGCACTCGCATGCTGGCCTAGTTCGCTACTCACTGCGCCATGCCCTACTTCCTTAGTTTCCCTCTCTCATCGCCTCTAGTTATCTGCATCTCAAATCAGTAGCAATCCGTAATCAGGGGGGGGTTTTGTCGTGGGAACACTGTGGACGATACAATCGAAAGTCTCTACACAAAGCGGCCACATTTTCTAATTTTGTCCGAATGTAGGCGCGAAATTCAAATTCGAATTTGCTCACCTGCTCAACGTTCATCGTGGCGAATGCGAACGCCTCCGTGACGCCGTTGATGGCGATGATGAGGATGTAGACGGCGTAGGTGGCGAGGAGGGAGGCACCTGGAACGGGGTGTCAATTAGGCGAGTAGGTTGATGAGGAGGAATGATAAGAAGGATAATGAGGCCTGCCCTACCTGCCCTTTGAATTCATAAAGCCCCTATAGGTGGAAAGGAGTCAAGAATTCTAGAAAGGTAGGTTTCGCAGATTTCCTCTCATCAGAAGAACCGAATGGAAAATAAAGATTGATATCAGTCAATAATTGCCCGAATTGCGATCTTTTCCACCAAAAAATGAGCAAAAATGGTCCTGACGTCAATGAACAGCGATAACTTATGGCGTAGCTGCTGCGAAAAATCAGCAAAAGGAATTTGGAGGCATGGGGAATCGAACCCCAGACCTCGCGCATGCGAAGCGCGCGCTCTACCCCTGAGCTATGCCCCCACACGTTCCCTCTGCTCTCGCCGTTACTTACTAGAGACGCGCGCGCTCGCCAGACGAGAGGAGAAAGAAGGGGTAGGGAAAACAGACGCGAAAACAACACTATCTAGTGCTTGTGAGTGAGAGATCTCGCTAGTGATTTCTTCACTTCTCCCAGTATTTAGCTATTTCGTTGCATGTAAACAGGGTCTTTCAAGTTAGGAAAAAGGGAGGGAATTTAAATAGAGGAAAGATACTCTTACCTCCATTCGCCACCAGCACTTGCCCGCCGTAGATAGAGACCGCGACGCCTGTGAATTGATTAATTACAATGTAATGATTAATTACTTTGTGTAAACAAAACATCAGAAACGGTATATCTTTTCGAATTTTCGGTAGTTCTGCCTTGACCGTATCTGAATAAGACACGCCGAGCGCGCTGACCACCAGCCCGCACCCTTTTTCCTACTGTAATCCTCACACACAGCACTTTACCGTAAGTCTACAGTAATCAAATCCACATTTACAGTAACCCTATCGTAGTCAAATGTTACCGTACCTGAATACGGGACGCCGAACGCGCTCACCACCAGCCCGCACACGATCAGGTCGCGCATCAGCGCCGTGAACGTGCGCACGAGCACGTCGTGCGAGTCCTGTAATTGATAATTAGTAATTAATTACGTAAGTAATTAATAAGTATGTAATTAATAAGTAAGTAAGTAATTAATTAGTAATTATTAATTACGGTAACACACATTGGTCAAAATGCAAGTTTTTTTGTGCAAATTTCAAACAAACAATGTAAAAACCCTTGACATCAGAAGATGATGATGTTCCAAATGCGGTTGATCATGCAATCGACTTCCCCTTGTATGCATTGAAAATAGCCCGGTCGGATGAAGTTAGGAGAAACAACCACAAATGAGGATTGACACATCAGCCCTATCCCTAGGAGATGCTAGTCGAAACAATAACCTTA
The DNA here is from genome assembly GCA_911812115.1 of Pristionchus exspectatus. NCBI lineage: Eukaryota > Metazoa > Nematoda > Chromadorea > Rhabditida > Neodiplogasteridae > Pristionchus > Pristionchus exspectatus. The sequence continues at coordinate 33,164,782 of OU461582.1, read as the reverse complement.
ATCGTATATAATTTCTACCGCATCCCTCACCGTATTCTGCTTGAAGACCGAGTTCTTCGCGTTGTTGATCGCGTTGGAGAAGTAGGCGAATGATGATCTGCATGATTTTCAATTAGGGAAACATTTCATCCACATAATACTCGCTTTCTACTAAGCGGTTCCAATGAGAAATTATTGCGAAAAGGCAAATAATGTACTGACACGGTTCAGGTGCCGAGGCCCACCGGAACCGTGCCAGCACAAATAAATATATTAAAGTCACGTACTCCTCGAGGGGCGCGAGCAGCAGCCGGGAGACGAGCGAGCCGAGTCGCTCGATCGAGTCGTAGACGGCTGAAGATATTCGAAATTTAAACTTCGCGCCGTAACTCAACCACAAATTGATCATTTTGTGAAGAGAATTTCGAGTCGTATACCATATTTAATGTGATGCACTGGGTCACCGAAAGCAGCATAATTGATGTTTTTTTTCTATAATGCGCAAATTCGCGCGAGGATTCGTGACCAAGTGGATCTTTCATACAATTATGTTTTCAATTCACGAACCACAGCGATCATTATTCAACCTTCGTCAAACTTGAAATCAGCAACTCGTGAAACACAAATTCATCATAAAATAAAATAAATCAGGTCATTTCATGTAGCAACTTTTACTTTCACCTAAAATCGCGCGGGAATTCAAATTTTCAATTAAAATACCTTGCTGCGGCAGCGTGAGCAGGCGGGTGAACGTCATCACGACGGCGCTGCCGTCCGTGAGCAGCTGCTTGAGCACGGAATGCGCGAGCAGCGTGGAGACCGCCTGACATTGAGAGTGAGAATTAGAAGTTGAAATAAGGTAATCGTCTCTTCATTTCATGTGCTCGCTCGTCGGGCAATGTGTCGAGAGCTTGTGTGAAATAAAGTACTCGTATTGAGAGGATCTAGTGAGAGAGATCTGCCTCGCCGAACCTACCGCATCCTATGTAATATCACTATTTTGCGATGCTCGCACTATCGGAAAAACAGTATAGGACAATAGAACTAGAAGTAGCACAGAACCAGTATGGTTATGGTAATTTGGAAAATAAAAGTACCTTGATCGATCCGGCATCGAAGCCCTCCGACAGGCGCGGGAAGAAGTCGCGGTAGGACCGGAACGAGGCCAGCTCCGCCTTGCCGGTCACGGCATATCGATAGAATGCCGCGTAGTTGAAGAGGGTGAAAGCGACTGCAGCGACGATCTAAAAGGGGGTACGGTAGAGTTCCGTGCGGGACTAGGAGCGCCGTATCCACTATCGTATGACAGGGATTATTGAGGATTTGTGTTGGAACATTCTCAAGAAAGGCGCGAATCGACTAGTTTTACTAGGAAATTATACGAATCGGGTGGTTTGCCTCCTCGATAAACTTGCACGTAACCGTATCCTAGCAAGAAATTATCGAAAATACCGTATTGCATTCGGTACCGAAATCAAGCTGCCATATACCTGCGCGACGGAGAACAGGGTGAGATGGTCGATGGGCGTGGCGAGAATGAGGGCGAGGATGAACACTCGCTTGAGCGCGATCAGCAAACCCTGGATACGGTAGGGTTACGGTAGTTGATGTGCACGGTTTAGTCAGATTGAACGATCGAAGGAAATGTATTTATTGAAATGGACCTCCTCTTAGTCAATTTTTTGACAGCCGTCTGCCGAAAATGCTATGAAAATTTGGCAAAGTGCTGCAACTCTATCCGATATTTTCCATATCGCCTTAATCGATAAGTAACGACGATTCCCCATGATCTACCTCTCTTGTATCCCCTTCCAAAGGGTTACTGTAGCTACCGTATACCTGGGAGACGGCAAAGTGTTTGTCGAGCGAGAAGCGCAGGGAGATCACGCAGAACGGCTCGGCGAGCGCCTCGATCACGGCGGAGCCGGCGAATGACAGGACCACCTGTAAGGAGGCGGTCAGTTGGCGATCGGATGATGGTACGGTAGCTGGTTATTGAGCAATATAATATTTCTTTGTCTATCAACTGCTAATTTTCCAGCATTGAGCGTGGAATCGGTGCACAACCCCCGCTTTTTAGGGCAGCACTTATCATTGCGTTTGCAGCATGTGTTCGTGATCTTGTGCAAAAGATTGCCATGAGCAACGATGGTTGAGATGTGACATCTCCAGGGAGATCCTAGATCTCTAAGGCTAAAGCGAAGCGTAAACACGCGAAAGACGAACGTGCTATCGGTGATCACCCGACTTTAGTAATTGCAAGGAACATGTCTAACTCTCTAAATTTCGAGGAACCAAGGAGCGGGAATTTATCCTATGTGTTGGTGTACTTGCTAATATTAAGAGGGGGGACACTGTATACGGTAGTTAACTCACCGGGAGCGCGAGCGGCGTCGACGATCCGTACATCCACAGCGGCACGATCACGCCGCACAGCGCGATCGATATCAGCGGGCTGGAATACGGTAGGTTGGCCGAATCTATCGAATATAAGTTTCAGTGAGGAAATACGACGATTGCCACGAAAATCTAGTGTCACACACTAATTCAACCATTTATCTTGAAGAATTTCCACTCTAGCTCGATTCTCAACTGGCAAGAATGATACGACAATGCATTGAGCACTGTACAAGCGTGATACGGTAACTGAATCGTACCGTACCTCAGCCAGATGAGATTGACAAATCGCTGAAGGTTCTCGTTGAGGATGGGCGCCTTGCGCATCGGCTCGCGCGTCAGGAAGAGTACGGTATCGTAGAGCAGCATCAGCCTGAGTATCGATTGGTTATCGATCTACCGTAATCATTACTGGGCATTATGTCCGCTTGCTGTTGGGGTGCAAAGGTCCATAAAGGAAAGTTCTAACGAATTGCGGATCTCCCTTGTAACACAGGATGAATTTCTGCGATGCCTCACAGGTATGTTATTCAGAAAATGCGCCCCCTCTCATCCACCAGCGACCGTAATCCAGAAATTCCCACCGAACATTGACGAGCCCGATCACGGACGAGTCGACGACCCGCAGCAGGTACATGTTGATGCCGAAGGAGAGCAGGCGAGAGACGAACTGCGATGGGGTGTACGGTAGCATCGATTGACTATCCCCCGACCCTACGAGACATGTCCGGACCCGAATATAGTAATTGCGCAAGTGCTATATTTTTCATCTTGTCACCTTCACGAAACATCCGTGTTTCAGACATTTCTTTCTGGTCGCGTCAAATTTTTAAAAGCCACAGTGTCTCATTCAATTTTTTTACTCGTTTTTTTTCTACTGATTCCAGTTTCGGTCATACCTGTAAGCTAAAGTTGTAGCGCAGTGCGTCGAACAACTTCGTCATGGCTAGCGAAAGCGATCCGCTACCGTATCCCGTGATCTACCGTATCTGAAATGTGTTCGACCATCATCTCCGGTACTTCCATTACATTTCCGTTTGATCGCACGTTTATAATTCGGTGTGTAACGTGATGTCATGCGTTTCTTTCCTCGTTTACCACATCAAGAACCATCGCACTTTTCACACCACAACTATTAGAATAGTAGGGCCAACATTGAACTAAGGCATTTTTTTAGATACTACTATCATCAAAGAAAGGTAAGCATATTCCAGTAAAGTGGCAAACTCGCGAGAAGCCCTAATTCGCCTAATTGTTGCACAAATTGGGGAGTTTGTCTAACCAGAGAGCTCCTAAATGGATTCATTCTTGCTCACAAGCCATAAACATTCCTTCCCGCTGATTTGTACATCTAAAAATTAAAGTGTAACTCGACACCATGCATGTGGCGCCTTCCGACAGTCGAAAAATGCACGCAAAACATCAATAACAGGCCCGTTTTGAACTTGATAACGCTTATTTTCCCACCAAAACCTTCCAAATAGGCGTCCCGAGCTATCAAAATTGAATAGGAGAGAAAACGCACTTTCTAGGGCTCTAGAACCACAGCAACCACGAAATGAACGAACAGAGCTGACGTGGAACATACTTCGCTGCTTGGATCCGCGCGTGCTATAGCGCGCGATACTCAGCCGAGTCTCTCGAAATCACGTGTTCTCTCACCGCCCACTCTTCTCGCCTGCGCTCTCTCTCCGCTCCCTCGCGTCCCTTTCCTCTCCCTTTTACTGCCGAGTGCACGTTTTAGCCTGCCATTTCTTACTTGTGCTCTGCTTTTCTCGCTTATTAATCGCTCAATTATCACCATTCAGATGTCGTGGCTGTGGAGCTGGTTCTCGGACGTGCTCAACTTCCTCGGTTAGTGCAAATTTCGCCCTTTTTTCTAAGGATTCCTCGATTTTCCTTTTCATGAAACGTGGCAGTTTGCATTGCGCCCACTTTTCGTGTAGTCGGGCGTCTGTAGAACACAGTTTCCCCTCAGAATGTGCGCTTTTTCGTGTGCTAGACCGGATTTCGTGCGCTCATCAAACGGGATTTCGCGGTGTGTGGATCGCTTTTCGGCACGACGCGCTAGCGCAAGAACGAGTTCTTGCTGCGACGATGCGCAACTTTCTCTCAGGATTGATTAGGGTTGGCGATAGCGGGCGGAATTGCGTCATGGCTTTTTGAAAATGAATTGAGCCGAAATGTACCTGGAGAATGCAATTAATTAAATATAATTAATTAGTGAAATTTTAGGTCTATCGAAGAAGTCGGGCAAGCTCGTCTTCCTGGGACTGGACAATGCGGGAAAGACGACGCTTCTACACATGCTCAAGGACGACAGAATGGCCCAGCACGTGCCCACGCTCCATCCCAGTGCGTTTAAACAAAACTTCCCGGTTAAGTGCAATGATCCCACTGCGTTTAACTCTAAATTGAAACATAAAACTACCTGGTTAAACGCGTAGAAATGTATCCAATTAGGATTATAAAATGGAGAGGGGAAAGTGGGTATAAGTTTCGGGGTTATTCAATAAATTGAGGTCCTTCATAGTGGCGTGTTTATTCATTGATGAAATACTAAGATGCCGGGAAATATAAACAACGAATGGAGGGAAGTATAAGAAGAGAATAAAATGCATGAGCATGTGCGTTTCCTTGTTAGTGATTCACCGATTTCCTGGGATCTTAAAGATTCCATAGGCTAGGGTTTTTTTTAAAGTGAATCACCAATGTCCCGGGAATTTTTGAGCCACTCCCGGACTGATTGCCATCATGTTTTCACATGAAACTACTGTCGTGGGCGTAAGCTATGGTTCCTTCTCTGGCAGCACAGTATTGTTACATTTATCACGCCCAAGAACTTGATACAGTATCAAATTACGGGTTTTCGTACAATCCTTGAGCGCTCAAGTGTTATTCGTTGATTTGTTGTGGGTTTCCCACAGCTAGTGGTGGTTGATTGCTGAGTTTTTCCTCACCGCGCCGCTTTATCTCTTTCTGCCGTGTTTGTTCGTCATTCTGTCAGTTCTGTTCTATTCCCAGAGACGGACATAGGGAGGTTATCTTTTTGTGCGCGTGCGGGTTTATGCGATTGTGCGCCCCGAGTGTGGCGGGCCACGGTGATCACACCACATCCCAGCAGTGGTCTGACTCTCTTAATTTACCGTGCTATCTCGCGTTATTTGAGCGACGAGAATTCACACGAAATGGAGAGTCGATACAAGTACCCCACAATCTCTAGTCTAGCGAATACAAGGCTGGAAGGAATGCGGGAAGGACGAGTAAACTGGAGAGATTGACCTCTGTTTTTACATTATCGATTTGAGGGCCACGGAGGACTGGGGGTGTACTAATGAGAGACGAGGGACAGGCAAAAAAGTGAGCGAAAGATCAGCTGATGCTCAAGTGCTGATGAGAGAAAGGGACGATTAGAGCGGGAGAAAACGCGTGATGGGCGGAAAGGTTCCACGTTGCAGTCTCTCCATTCCACATTGCCTCTCACTATGTCATGCTAGCGAGAGAGCACGGGAAATTAAGAGACCAAGAGATCCCGCTGTTTCAACCCGCCGAAAGATCATGGGTAAATGGGAGGGTAAGGTAGCTTTCCTACTGATCTGTTTCATACAATCGAAAGATCACGAAGAAGCGAGAGACATTCCATTTTTTTGTCCGTCTCACATTCCCAAACCATGGCTGATCGAAGGCCGAGAGGTGTTTTCCAAGGACGCTCTTAATGAGTGTTTACGAGTGTGTTATCATTGCCCCAAGGGGCGATAATGATTGTTGAGTGTACTGGACCCGAGGCAGGGAAGAATGCTGGGTTCAGAGTGTTGTGGACCCGGACCCATTGAGAAAAAAGTGCACACGATGTGACGGGGGTGAAGACAGGTGACGTCGTGAGAAGTGCGTTGTGTGAGAAGCACGTGATTTTCGTTTGGGTGATAAGGATAAGGATGGGCGCTAGGTTGGATTTAGAACGATTCCTACGGAGATATCTTCTGTGGTTTTATCATTATCACGATCGGACGATGGTGGTTATCGCAGTTTTTGATCAATGGCTGGACTGTGATCCATGACGTAACCTTCCCTCTGATCCTGACACGTTGTAAATTATCGAGTAGGCTATCAAGCTGTGCTCAGTGGAGTGATCTATAATCCACCTACGTATCACTTGTGTCTTTTTAAGCCGCTTGTTATTGAAAAATAGTAGTACCCGGAATTCTTTCAACTTCCACACTGTCTTTCCTTGTGTTGGAAAAGGGGAGATTGTAGTGACATCGAACCCAGGGATTGTATCTCTCCGAACACTTTCTCCCGCACCTTCCTTCCTATCTGCCTTCCTTGGAAAGGAAAGTGGTAGTGAGAGTAGAGAAGAGGAGCCAGCTAGTTAGGAAGAGGTGAGAATGAAGTTGAGGTTGTCTCTTCCAATTACGCACGCCTTTTCTGGAGCGAGAAGCGAGAGATGATTCGAAATGGAGAGTCTGACGGCCACTCGGCCAGTTTGAGTGCTGATGATTGCCGTGCATCTGTTCTAGGGGGGGGGGGAGGGATGGTAGGGAAGGATGGTGGAAAATAGTAAACACCAGAAATAAGAGGGAGTGGTACTATCACACAAATGATGGTAGTCGTGGAGTGTGTGATGGAAAGGAGTGACACTGGAGTTAACAGTTTCGCAGTGGGCGTGTGACTACGCAAGGTGGATCAGTGCTGCGATGGTGACTGATCTAGGGATACATTTGCACGGATCTGCTATTGAACAAATTGGAAGTTGAAATTAATTCAATTTATTTGGCTACTTGAGAGAGAATGTAGGTAAAAACAAATATTTAATAATTAATTAATTAAACCCCTCTAATTGCAGCGTCGGAGGAGCTCTCGCTGGGCGGCATGCGCTTCACCACATTCGACCTGGGCGGTCACGCACAGGGTACGGTTGATTGATTGCACTACTTATCACGAACTAATTTATAATAATTGATAAAATGTAAGAAGAATGTACGGTAAAGATGATAAATGAACTATGTTTTTGGAAATGTTTGAAACCCTGTGAATTTTAGTTTTATCGACATGGTGAAACAGCTGATTCGTGAGGGAGTGTGATAGATCGATTGGAAATCATCACTCAACAATCTATTAGTTATTGTAATATGCGGTGCTTGTGATAGTGTGGAAGGACTACTTTTTCTATTCATCCTATAAAAGAACGTTCCGCTAGTTAGCCCTCCTTCCTCCTCCAGACTTCCGCTGTTTAGCAACGACTTATCCCAACCCTTTCAGCGCGTCGCGTGTGGAAGGACTACTTCCCGGCGGTGGACGGCATCGTGTTCCTCGTGGACGCTGCGGACAACGAGCGGCTGCTCGAGGCCAAGGCCGAGCTCGAGTCCCTCCTCAGGGACGAGATGGTGAGTACGGTAGCTAACGGTAGTATCGAATAATTCAATGATTGCGCTATCGATTCATTGAAATCGATGCTATATTGATTGCATGAAAAATTGCAACAGCGAGAAGTAATTTGTTGCAGTTTTGAATAGATAGGAACGTGATTGGTTTTTTCGGTTTTTTTATTGGTTTTTCTGGAGTTGGACCTGGTAAAGTAGGGTTTCGGCAAGTGCATGAATCTCGAACGGAGGATTGTGATTGATATCGCTGATGCGTTCACTTCGCAAATAGAACTCAACAAAATGTGCGCCTGTATAACTGTATTTTTTTTTAGAATGTTTTACTTTGTTTTATTATTCTTAATCGAACACATGGATGAGTATAACAATTACAGGTGGCCACTGCGCCCATTGTCGTGCTCGGCAACAAGATTGACAAGCCGGGCGCGATGAGCGAGGAGCAGCTCAAGTGGCATCTGGGCGTGCAGCACATGTGCACCGGCAAGGGTAATTGCTTAATTAGTGTTAATTAGGTTGCCTAATTAAAAACAATAACAACAATAACAACAATGTTATTGTGGTCTCTGGAATTGCAGCACATGTGGATACGGTAGCTTTCGGCAGATTGCGATATTCATTAGATTGACTTGCATGTTAGAAAAACGGAAAAAAAAGGAGTAAGAAGTTTGTGCCCATAATATTACTTTTCCCGGTGATTCGGCGCTTGCCATTTGTTTGAAAGCCTTACGCGAGTGTAGTGAACGATTCCACTTCGAAGTTGATTATCTAATTTAAGATCAAATATTAATTTCAGGCGAGATTGCGCGCGGTGATCTGTCGACGCGCCCGCTCGAGGTAAATTTCTCAATTTATATTACTATTTTTATTATATTTAAAATTATAAGTGGGATCTTCTTCTTCATTTGCTATGAACTTGGTCAATAATAGTCTTTTTTTTGTATTTTTAAAAAATTCTTTCGCTAAAGATAAAATTTGTCCAGGTCTACATGTGCTCGGTGCTTCGGCGTCAGGGCTACGGCGAGGGCATCCGCTGGCTGGGACAGTACCTCGACTAGAGTGGTGCGACGATTACGGTAGCACACCACCGTACACCACACTATCCCCCCATCCCCTGTGATTATACGTAACCGACCCCGCCCCCCTTGCACTATTCCCATTTTTGTTGGCCCGCCCTTTTCTGGATTCGTTTTGTAATTTTACCCCCTTTTCAGCACACATCTAGTCGTTTCCTACTGTATCTTGCTAGTTGTTTTCATTTCGCCTCCTCCCATCCTTCCACACATAGCACAAAAGCAGTGCACATCTTTCAATCGATAATATATGCCTCGCTCCGTTTGTACTGTTTTCTTTTGTACGAAGACCCCTGGGTACACGTTTGTAATCGCTCCAACGCTATGTTAATTTCGGCCTCGTTTTTCCTCGCTTTTCTTTTTTTGGCTAATTATAAGAGAATGCTAAAGTATGTAACTAGGTCCGTGTAACAAGCTCTTTCCTTCTTTCATCCACCACACGCGCATTGTATCTACCGTATCCCCCTCTCAAGTTTCCACACATTCACCGCGTAAATTCACCCATCCGTGCGTGTTGTTGAAAGGTCGGCGCGCGCACCCGCACTCTACCGTAGTCTATCACACCACCGATTGAGCTACACCCCTTCCGCCCCCTCTTCTTCTGTGCTAATGCCGTCTCTGATATGTGTCCTGACAAGTTTCTGTTTCGCTCCCCCCTTTACACTACTCGTTTTGAATACCGTAATCCTGAATCGATATATCAGATTTGTTTCGCGCACGCTTCGAGACGATTTGTCGGTCGAAAAGCGTGCGCGTTTGAGAAAGAATGAGAATCGAATAAATTATTTGAAAATTGATTTGCCAAAGGAATAATGTGAAGATGAATTCATCACATCACACGATCATCACACGTCATCACATGACGCCAATGTCAGTGGGCGGTAGGGTTCCGCAATGCGCGTGAAGCAGTTGAAGGACGTCTGGGCTGACGAAGATTACTCTTATAACTTCGAGCCATTAATTTCGCTTCCGTCTCTTTGCTACTCTATTTGAAACACATTGCATATTTGTTTTGATCAATTGATACAGACTAAGGGCTTGGATACGGTGCTTTTTAGAGTCATGATCTTTCTCGGCTGCGGGCGTTTTCCAATCTGATCTCGATCGGCTACGGTATTCCTCCTGTCCTTCCGTTCTCACAATAATAAAAAAAACAATTTGGTTTAATTTTCAAAACAAAATTATCCTTATTATTGCGAAATGCTCCAACAATAAAATTAATTCTCTTCTCATTCAGTCAAATTGAGAGAGTGGGATCCCTCCCCTGTCTGAGCCACCTCTTTGACTGCATTCGTTCGATGGTAAGCGAGCCATTCCGGCCTATAAAACCTCGCCCTCTCGGTCGCCTCCTCACACCAAGTCGTCGACATGGCCCAGTCCGTTCCTCCCGGAGATATCGCCACCCAGCCCGGAAGCAAGATCGTCTTCAACGCCCCCTACGATGACAAGCACACCTACCACATCAAGGTACCGTACCCCTGACCCCGACCTACCGTATCCTCTAGAGATCCGCGGTGGTCTTCGATTCTGTCCCACCCCTTCACCCCTTCAATTAGTGGATCCCAAAGTAACCTTGACTATCTCAGGTGACCAACTCGTCTGCTCGCCGTATCGGATGGGCATTCAAGACCACCAACATGAAGAGACTCGGAGTCGACCCCGGATCCGGAGTGCTCGACCCTAAGGAGGCTGCCCTCATTGCCGTCTCTTGCGACGCTTTCGCCTACGGCCAGGAGGTACGGTATCCCCCCCCCCACCATCGACTCCTGCTAGAAACCAGTGGGTTCAACTGACCTACCGTGTCCACTAGTTCTCCCCTAATGCATTCACTTCAGGACACCAACAACGACCGCATCACCATCGAGTGGACCAACACCCCCGACGGAGCCGCCAAGCAGTTCCGCCGCGAGTGGTTCCAGGGAGACGGCATGGTCCGCAGAAAGAACCTGCCCATCGAGTACAATCCCTAAGGAATAAATGGCCCTTGTCGAATGTAAATAGTTGTGTACTGTGTATGGGAGGGGGGGGGAGGGTCTACTTATTGTTAGAATGTACCGTACTCGTACCCGTAATCTCGCCTCCGAGGATACGGTAGCGAGGTGTCTTCCTGCTTTTTCGAACTGTTTTCGCCGTTCTTCTTGCTTTCTTCGCATTCTGCTCACTCCCTCTTGTTCCAATAATTATTTGATCTGCTCAATAACGGATCTTCAATAGAGTTCTCTTGTTTGATTTCAATGAGATTTCAATTCCATTCGGATATCAAATCTCTTTCTTCACTCTCTGCATCTGAGCAGTCAAAAACATTTCTTTTTTATTGAAATTCCGCAATTAGCTCTACCAATTCGGCTCTTAAAAATATTTTAAATGTTTTGGAATTTTGTGGTTCTCGAAGATGAAGTGGCGTTACAAAAAGATGAACATACAGATACTGCGATATGTTCTCATGTAAGCTCTAATGATGAAGACATTTGCGGTTCCTGGGGAGCGGACGAAGAGGTTGCGGAAAATGAGACGTATGCCTGACCTTGTGCCTGCTGTTGTGGGGATAATACGAGAGCATCTGAAGCAATCCGTTATTACAGTAACTTTTCAAGGCAAAATAAGCGGTGCGGACCGAAAAAATACAACAATTTGTTCATTGAATATTGGTCACAGTAATGCTAGCAATGTTGATGCAGTTCGGGAGTGCCAAGCTAGTTGGCTCAGAACAAAAAGTCAAGCTAGTTGGATAAGGACCTGCAGGAATATTTGTGGTCCACAAATATTAGTGGAGTGTTACCCCTTTGGGGGATTCAAACCGTCAACCAAAGACAAGACCTCGGATGTGAGGGGAAATGTGACTGGAGCAACATATTATTTATATTCTTTATCGATCCAACTTTACTATCTGCATTTTCTAGCGGCGTAGAGAATAAAGCGACTCTTTTCAAAACATCGAATTTCACCCTGCGGCACTCCTGAGTTTTGAGGTCGAAAGACGCCGCTTCGCGTCTTTCTTTCACGGAACTACATTAGATCGGGCGTCAGTCATTGTTCTTTCTTTCCACACATCCTGTGTGTTTAGGCGCCCGTTCTTTCAGTATATTTTGAACTTACGTGTCACGCGAGCAATGCTTGCTCTAGATTATAGCGAAAATAATTGCTACCTTTTCCTCTGATCCTTTCCTCTGTTTGGTTATCTTTCTCTGGATGATGTGCAATTTAGATCATGCGAGTAAACGCTGTTCTTTGTTATCGGGCAACATGTATCTTTCATTCGCACGTCTTTTCTATTTATTCCCATTTATTGTGTGCAATTCAGTTCATGCGTGGAAAGTGCGCTAAGGAGCCCAAACGCAGAGCGGCTGCGAGACTCATCAAGGAAGACGAAGGGTCGAGCAAAAAGCAAAGATCAAGGTGGTTTACGATTATACTTTGCTTCTAGAGCTCGAAAATGATGCCACCGTCTCTTCATTTCACATTGACTCTCGTCACTCTCGTCGACCGAGCGGGCGAGAAAGTGTGCAAAAGAGACGGCGGAATCATTTTCTAGAGCTATATTTACTTATTTCATTTTCAATATGTCTTGAATGTGGAGCCGTAGTACCATCCACATTCTAGTTACATCATGTCATTTGTTTCTATATTTCAGAAAGGGCCAAGCTAAATTCAGCGATCTTCCACAACTTCCACTGGAAATGATCCTCAATCACCTCAATGAAACGAGGCACTATGCATCGTTATGCAGTCTTAAATCGGTGAAACATTGCCAACTTTCCTTGTTATAGCCGTAATAGTGGGGTCTTCTTATGACCGCTTTGGGCAGTAGGCGTCGAGACATTGAGGACTCATCTACAAGATTTCTTTGCATGTTACTCGCCAGTAAATTGTTTGATTGATTACTTGACTGTTATCGGAGCAATTGCATGGATGCTGTTCGAAGTTCAATCTTATTCAGGCAAGTCGATTCACCAGACTCACCGTAGAATCATTCATCAAACAGAAACCGAAAATACCCCAGTTTATTCGGATGAATATCACTAACATGGAAGAGGTATGGGCACGGTGAAATCTTAAAGAAAACCAGAACAATGACTTTTAAAATTTGCAGGCCATTCGGACAAGTTTCGATGTTGAATTTCAAATTCACAAAGACTGCATTCCATTACTGCACAATTTTGGGGTCCTCAAAGATCGAGTTGTGAAGAAAACTGCGGATGAAAATGTTAGTTAGCGATTATAACGCTGTAATTTATCTACGTCTGCTTCTTGATAAACTTCTTGTGAAATCTGTCTGACATTTCTCTACAAAAATCAACAAAAAATCAAATTATTTCATTCTTTCAGATCATCACTTTCAAGATTCCAGTGAGAAACCGACGCGATCCCGTAGTCCCCTATCTCTCTCAGGCTATGAGCGAGCACATCAGCAGACTGGACATTGAAAACGTGAGAAGCATGGATGAGTTGAGGTATGAAAACTTCTTTGGAAAACAAGAATAGGTCGAAAGGCCATAAATTGCCTGTTCTGATGTACAAAACTCTGATATTTGACAGGTTCATTCGCAAAATTATCGGCAATGCGAAAATCGACAAGCTCAGGTGCGGAGCCGATTCTAATATGCAACCTTGTGGAGCTGAATTCTGGTGAATATATTTAGGGGCCACAACGCATATAGCCGATTTTACACGACGGGGTCAAAGGTATATTCAAACTATCCCTCATGGACCCAATAACATCATGCTTTTTACCGTTTGTCGATATCGTGTCTCTGAGCTGCGCTAGAGCCCGAGAAGTACGCGCGCATTGCACTGGGGAAGAGGAGGGAAAGGCGAGACGAGAGAGAAGGGGGCGGAGCCTAATTTGCGTGTGTCTCTCTCCCTCCCCCCGCCCTCTCGCTCGCCTCTCCCCGCGCTCAAGCCCAAGCTTTTGAAGCCTGATAAAAATTTAATTTTTTCTCTAAAATTCCTAAAATATTCGTATTAGTCAGATAAATACTGCCCAAACAAAACTTTCCCACTGGAAGGCCTCAAAACGGCCTTTCCCTTCTTTTATATGCAAATTTGATCTACTTAGCGATGATATGCTAATTTTGGGCAGTGCTCAATCGATTGAGGTCGGCAGTGGCTATCCAACGCACTTTAGAATGAGCGATTTGGTTTAGAATGAAGCTTGGGCTTTTGTTTCTCGCTTTTACGCGAGATCGTGTCTCACAAAAGTGGGCGGAGCTTGTGGCCCCTAAATATATTTGCTTATTTATCAAATAAGTGTAGTAACCATTGAAACATATTAATGCTGCAATAAACCAATAAAAATCATTCAGTTCCGAGCTTCTCATTTTCATCAAGGAATCTTCCGTCAACTTTCTGAGTTTTGGCAGTTGGGGGCACATCATACCCGGCGATCCTGGTTTGTTCATTTTAAATTAAAATCAAACATGGTTTATGAGACGAAAAGATTAGAGAAACTGTCAGGAAGAGACTAGAAAATAAAAGACTTCCAAAAAGAAATGTGGTTGGATGTTTCGGTCCATTGGGTCGTAGACACCAATATTCAAAATTAATAAATAAACTTCAGACGCATTCGCCGATGCGTTAATAGCCAGCTGCAGCGATGCCATCCTCTCCGGGGTGCACAAAAGAGTGCTATTCAACCAGTTTCTCGGGCTCACCAACGCTCAATGGATAGAGAAACTATCATCATTCTGCGCCTATTTCAACGAAGTATTAGACCCTAAAACGGACGATGTTCTCGACCAGACGATATTCGAAATTCAGTGGGACAAGAGTCGACAAGGGGCGGGAGAGCCTCTGTAGTTTATGTTACTTTTTCCTTCTGAACATAGTAAAAATGCACAATTTTTCAAGATAAATCATTATTGAAGAAACAAGCATTTTGATGTGTTGAACGACAATGCCATTCAGTTGCTGAGGGCCAAAATCGTCCTTTTCCCGTAAATCAGAACCTTCTGCTCGCAAAAGCGTGCTCCTATTGGAGTGCTATTTCTGTGTCGTTGTCGTTACGCGGGTGACTCATGCCAGCGCCCCCTCCCCTCCTCCCTCTCTCCATCCCTCGTTCTCCCTTCATTCCCGGCTATTTCGCCGTTTCCACCCATGGTTTCGTCTCAGCTTGCTGTTTTCTCGCACAACAATACGCCCCCCTTTATTTCGGTTCTCCTATTAAGCTAGCTAACGTTGCCTAAGGCGTTCTCTTTCACTCTGCGAATAGCCTTTGCTCGTGCGAGCACTCCGGTAGTGTCTTTCTTGCAATTTGGATTCACTCAACGTCGTAGAGCGCGCACAATATGCCTGTTTATTGTTAAATTTTTCCAATCATCTCTTGCATATTCCCTATTTGACGTCACTTTTCGTCAAAGAGCGCACACATTCAGATGTATTGTTCATCACTCTTACGTGTGTCCTTCAATGGCCTATTTGTATCGAGAGTCACTAACGAGAACATTTCGATAAAATTTATCGCTACAGACGTCCGTCGACGTCGTGGAATCGGCGCTTGCTTCTGCAAGGTTAGATTATTATCTTCGTTTCACGACACCAAACATACAATCATAGTCCCGCTTAGGGATGGCAATAATGGTCCAATGCGTTGTCTCAGACAATTTTTTCGGACCGGTCGGTGTCTCAGACAATGAATTGTCTCAAAGTTCGGACACCAAATTGTCTCAGACACTAAAGTGTCCCAACTGAAAATGACGACTATTGAACTGCAGAAAAAGGATAAAATTAGTTGCATGGTCAATTTGATGCACAAATCACTCAACCTTTTCACCGCATTTCTTTATTTTATCGTATCTCAATGGGAAACTTTGCATTTGCTTTTGTTTCACGAGTCTATCAAAGAGCAAAATTATTTGATGACGTGTCCGAAAATAAAAATATCTGAGTTTCGAGAGATCATTTCTCTCTCACACTCATTCCTGACTCTCAACTGGAGAAGGAGTTGGTCGGTTCAGACACTTTTTGCCATCCCTAGTAATCACCGTACCCGGCCCTACCGGTGCACACCGCAGCAAAATCGCTTGGATGGCGGAGGTCACATTTCCTTCTGCTTTTCAGTCTCATGGATCGTTCGCTCTCCCTCATCGAGCAACTTCCCGGAAATCTGTTCGATGCGATCATCGACTACGTACCAGAATCCATGCACAACCTGCGATTGGTCAGTTGTCGATTATCTGATGCCAGTGGACCTTTACAGAACAAGGAAAATAATTGCTTGGGTCGCGTACGATATTTGCGGTTATCTGAATCAATGAAAAAGAATAAAACCTGTTCGATGCAATTATCGACTACGTTCCCGAGTCGTTGCACAATCTGCGACTGGTCAGTCCATTCTCAACATTTGTTTAAATCATCGATCATTATTGTAAAATATTTGTTTTGGTGTACTACTACGCACTACCGCGAAATTGATTTCATGAGTTCTCCTTGAAGGAAAAACCGCCTGAGAAACATAACCGCTTCGTACTTAGTTGACATTTTGAAAAAGGAAAGGAAAAAAAGGTCACCGGTTGTAACCCTCTCGCTGTTTTCTCGATTATTTATCGTCACTCCTGGTTGATCCAATATATGAAAATAAATTATTTGCGGGGTTGATCTACGTTACTTGAGGACACTAATTTTCTGGGAAAAATTGAAAAATGAGAACCCTCTGAAACACAATCATTTTGCGCATCGAACATCGACAAAATCGAAGACCGAAATTTGCAAACCACTTCAATTTCACGTTACGTTACTCACTTGTAGAGAAATGATTCCGCCGTCTCTTCATTTCACATTCTATCTCGTCGACCGACCGGGCGAGAGAGTGTGCACAATGAAGAGACGGCGGTATCATTTCTCGAGCTTTACTCACTTGCAGACGTCATCAACGATGAAGAACCTCGTCGACTCGTACGTCTTCAGCGTGCCAAATCTCGTGCATCGAATGGAGATCATGGGAGTCGAGGAGGGAGAAGTAAGAGAGAGAGAAGTGCATCTCGAAAATACTGTTTATCTTAGCCAGATTTTATATGATAAAAATATCGTAGATACGTTGTTCCAGTGAACCGAAGGGATGAAGTATAAAAAAAGGAAAAAAAAAGTGACTTATGGAGCTATTCACAGGCCCCTGGTACGCTTCGCATCGCGATGGAAGTGCAACCGGAAATGGTGAACCGATTCGAGCTGCAGCTGAAACTGGTGAGCATTCCATTTATTAGTTTTTCCTTACCGTATTTTGCAACTTCTTAATCTCCACACAAGAACCGAATAAAAATAATAAGTTTGCACAAAAATGTTGGCGATTCGAGGTTGGCATCGTAGGAAGAATGCTATCACCATTTGTGCTCTAATCCTAGGCATGAATAAACAACACCCGACTGGCTGCTTTCCCGAGAGTCCCACCCCTTGTCACTTTCCTCTACTCACCCTGGCGGATAAATATATGTAGGTAACTGAAATAATATTTATAGTATGTTATAGATGTGCTCCCGCTACGTCTACCCACGTGAGCTCATCCGACGCGATCCGCCCAACGGCGTGTCGTCGATGCTGGTTAGTTGCATGAATGTGGTATCGGTACTGCCGCAAATAGTCACTTAAATTTACTTAAACTTTACCTTTACCTTTGTTGCCGCATTATCGACTCTCTTCCACCGCATTCTCGCCCGATCTCGTTGATATCTTAGAAACGTATTTTCTTTATCTGAAGTTTAGCTGTAACGCAATTATACACTACAGGTGCATCGGGCCACTGCCACCAGCGCAGATTGGCAGGCGCTCGTTAGCAGCCTGAAAAGAACCGCCCACACAACAAGGTATACATAATCAGTGGTTTATCAGCATCCCGTGTATTTATACATTCATAACATGAATCGCTAATAGCCTTGCACAAGTTGAACAAATAAGCCACTCTTATCTAAAGAAATGGCCAGAATTACTCGGGGACGACACACGGTATAATTCACGGCATAATAACAACGAAAAATGATGTACATCAGAATAAGAACTGTCGTGATGCAGAATTCGCGTCACTTCTCATGCTCGAATTTATTGACCAAGCAGGCGGAATGAATAGACGGATCTCTCCATTTCAGGACGGTGGACATCGAGCATTGCTCGGACGACCCTAATCGGACGATGGTCTGGATGTTCTTATGCGGAGTGAAGATGAGGAAGCTCGTGTACAGAGCCAACCGGTTGAATGAGGAGGAAATGTGAGTTGACAAAATTTGCTTAAAATCTCCAGACAATTGAGTGAAAGAACGGGTTGCAGAGCTTCCCTTCGTGAAATGGGTCTGCCATAGCTACCGGTAATGGAATGATTTTTTAGCGAGCAAATGAATATAACATTTCCGATGGAAGATAACAAATTTCAGAGGTAACCTTCACTCGCTCATCCGTGTGCACAACGTTGAGATGCTCAGCCTTTGCGTGAAGGAGATTGCTGTTGAGGATCCAGGTTAACCTTTTTATCGAAACATTCCACGACAAGAATCTGCCTGAACCTTTCACCAGACAAAGGCCTTTTCGCTATGCTGTAGTCTTGAAAATGTTGCTTTTCAAGATAAGATGAGATATGAGCATAAGATAAGCAGATGAACCTATCTTGTTGCTTTACAAGATGAGCATAATATCTTGTAGCCCAACTCCTCCTCGGCCTTGCCTCCCGCTGGCCCCTGCAAACACTTCACCTCCATCAACTGCCCGTTGATGGTGTCGGCAAGGAGGAGAAGCAGTTCTTGGGCAAGACAGGTGATTTCCTGGCAGAGTTGTGAGAATGAGAAATCTCTCATCTCTGTATTTTCCCCGTACTTTCTCATATAGAAAAGGAAAGCGACAAGAAATGGATAAAGACTGTCACACAAGTCGATGAGTATCTCACTGTCAGCACATGCTGAGCGGTGAAGTTTCTTGGTTACTTATCTTCGTGAAAATGTGTAATCCCTGAACTCTATCTTTACAGACTTTGACTGGGCGCCCACCATTCTGGCCATGTTCGACTGCGAGAATGAGTGAGTTGCAGACGTTCAGAGTAGACTAGTAAACAACTACGCAACTAGTTGCATTCCTGGTGAACAAATAGTTGAATGGTGAAATAAGCAAGTAGTTGTTCAACTTTGAATGTCTAGTAAGCTAATCCTCTTGATCAATCAGTAAATTTGCATTGGAGATTGGACAAACTGTGCATCGAGAACGCTGCCTACCCGAACTTCCTCACGCAAGGAAGCATTACGAAGCTATGCGAGGTGGGGATTTTTTCATCATCATTCTGTTCCTCTCCGACGTCGGCAGACCAGACTCCGTCTGACAAAGGCGGAGGAGGTCTCGCATGGGAGCATTACCAATCTGTGCGAGGTGAGGCTAATATCGGCACTAGCGCTTGCCGAAATAGCCAACCCTGTTCGCTCGCTTTATTTTTCGCTTCCCCTCTTTGGATTTGGAGTGTAACCACAACACACACTCAATTGTTCAGAACCTGCCCAACGTCGGCAAGGAGGTATGGTTCGAGTGCACACTGCACCTGCCCTCCACGGACGCATTCTCGTCCAAGATAAACGGACACTACGTGAAAGGTGAATGAATTGCTCGAGCAGGTTCCTCTCATTTCGCTTGCTCTCTCGTCACTGATAGTGACCGGAGTGATAGTGTGACCGTTTCTTGGTGAAATTGTGCCGATTGAATGATGAAATGATCTCAAAAACTAAGCCCTAACAATATGGACATTATCTGCGTCTGTTCATGGGGAGGGAAAAGCTGGCAGCAAGAACCGGTTGCTAGTGGATGCAAGGAATACGATCTCGCCCTTATCCTCTTCTCCACACCGCGTTCGTGGTGTAATGGTCAGCATGGATGCCTTCCAAGCATTCGACGGGGGTTCGATTCCCCCGAACGCAGAAATATTTTGCCAATTTAGACAAAAAACGCAAAATAATGCAAAAGATTCTCTCTGGCCGGGAATTGAACCCGGGTCTCGCACGTGACAGGCGCGGATACTAACCACTATACTACCAAAGATGTGAGGTAGAGGGTTAATAATTCTAACACATGCATTCAATAGCAAATCCTTTGCACATTTTCTTTACGACCACACCTGACCAAACTTGAAATTAATATTTTCTTCAGCCGGTGGTCGCTTCCTGAGCATCAAACACGCTTCGAGAGTCAACGAGCCATTGGAGAACTTTTAAGATTGGAATAAATGCAATTGGAATAAAAAGACTAAAGAGATAAATGTTTGTTTGTGATATTCGTCTGACATATTCTCTTTCGGTTGAGTAATTATGAGTTTTCATAATTTTTTTTGCAGTGATCGAACAAAACTTATTGAAATCGACTGTGAAATAAGAGACGAATTTTTCCCAAAGTGGCGTAGAAAAATTTTCAAATCGTGAAAATAAATTATAGTTTGTTCGCTTGCTTCGAAGGATTTTTTCTACTTTCGCAAATAAGCAGTCTAGCTTACACCCCAGTCAAATTGGCACGTGTGCGATGTGTATGTTTCACTCACTATGTCAATTCTCTGTTTCAAATCATTCACTTGCTATTTTTTCAGGAATATAATTTCAAGTATGACTGAATCATGGATAACCGGGTACAGATTATTCAACAATACGAGGACTTCTTTGGATTCTCTGGAACCCTACTCTACACTAATAGTTTTACCAATGGCTATCACAACTTTCATCACATCTGCATACGTGTACACGATTATATTATGGTTCGAAGTCCTTTGAAGTGTAAATTATATTTAAGTTTTTCAGTAGTTCTACCTTCCGTAGGAAGGCTTATTTTCATATCTTTGTTGCGCAGGGATTCATTGTAAGTAGGGCTGTCAGGGTAAAGAATCCGTTTTTTTTCCTTTCCGCGTGCTCTTTCACCGGTCAGAATGACGAGAGAATACGCGAAATGAAGGGACGGATTCATTACCCTGACAGCTCAAATCGTAAGCCTTGTCGTTATCATTGCCTGCTTTTATTTATTCTGTACTACAGGATCTGTTCGCTTTTCTCACCAATCTACTCCGTTATCGTCTCGCGCTTTTCGAAACGTTTGCTGGCTTTTACCTGTTCCTGGGAGACAGCGCCTGGGCCACAGCGGTGCGATATTTATTGTTTCCGTAGCGCACAATATTAATGAAAATTGTAAAAAATCGAATTAAACTCAGCTCTGCGCTCTCGCCGTATTGATGCCTCGCGCGCAATTGGTTGCTCAATGTCTTCTCTCAACGAATCGACTTCTCGCCGTGCTGAAGCCACTCGACTGCGACAGAGTTTCACAATTTTTTTCTCTTTTTGTTGCAATACTCCACTTTGAGTGGCAACCAACGTTCAGTCGATACGGAATTATGCTGCTGATTGTAGTGCCTGTTCTGGTGATTCTTCCATATTTTGTGGCCGGGTTAGTGAGTCGAATATAAGTATAAGTATAAGCGAAACACTGTCGCGGGTTCTACTTTGGTGCGGTATACGGCGTCCGTGGCACGATCATATTTTATTCTGGCGCAGACCGCGGATCGATGATGCTGGAGGTACAATTGCCTTTTTCTATTACAACTGGGGCAATATCAAATTTCTCGTCATCAAAATCGACTGGTTGTAAATCTTCGCTGTGGAGCGATTCGGGCGAGCGTAGAAAGCCCCTTCTGGAGACACGTCCGAAGGTTCTTTTTACTTATTCAAATTTCAGATTGGCCATGGCTTCGTGACGTTTTTCCAATTTTTCTTGACATTCTTCACGCTCATGTGCAATTGCGCGCTTATTTTCCTACTCGCAACCCGGAAGGATGCGCTACAAATTGCGGGGAAAGGACTCGTAATCACGACCCTCGCGCAGTTTCTCGCGCATCTCGCCTACACCATTATCATGGTAGTTCGAAATACGGGTCCCCGTCTCTTCATTTCACACACTCTCTCGGCCGCGGTGGAGTGGCGAGAGAGTATGAGACATGAAGCGACGACGACCCGTATTGCGCACTCTAGTAGCCAGTGCATCTCGCTTCACCGGTGATTCTGAACGAGAATCTCAGAACTGCCCCCAAAAATATGCTTCAGGTGCTCTATTCGTACTTTCCGCCGCCGCTCAGCAATGCGGCCATGTTCACGACGATCGCGCTAGACGCGATTTCGATAGCTCCCATTTGGATGCTGCTCACGTTCTCCCGTACAGTACGAAACGCTGCACTACAAAGGCTCCCGAAATGGAGGATGGTAGGATTTTCGAAATATGGAATTCAAGAATGATGCCATTCAAGAATGTAATGACGTCTGTGAGATGGTCGGTGCAGTGAGGAGAGAGGATCGATCATCATTGAAAAATGCGGCAAATATATTCCGGTTTTTTCAGAATGCCGATCAGAGATGAACGATGAAATGAACTTGAAAACAATTCATGAAACAAGTAGACTCGGAAATAAATTTTACTTTATTTGTATCATTCGTCTGACAATAGATACATGATATCTCTTTACAATGCACATTAGTCATCATCAATAGGGAGCAATGCGATATTCTGCCTCGATGAACCCGCGGCCCTTGAGACCGTTTGCTGTCTGAAAATGGAAATCCATGACGTGGAAAATGGAAATCCGTGAGAAAGAGGAAAAAATACCTCGACAGTGACCATATTCTCATCGATGTACGTTTCCAACTTCTCTCCAAGCTTCAGGGAAACCGTCTCGATGATGTTTATCTGTAAGATCATCGAACTCACAATCACATCGAAAATTTCCAAACAAGATAGAGAGACAGACAGACATATGTTCATGAAACCCACTCCTCTTTTCTTGCTGAAACATCACAACCTTCGCAATTCTAGATGCCTCACCTTGACATCATACTTGAGTGCCCCAGCCTCGAAGGAGTAGTTGAAGTGTTGCGGGAATTCGCCCTTGACTTCACCGACATCAGCCAGGTTGAGATGAATGCGGTCAACTGCGTGCGTCTTGCCGTCACTATATCAGAGTCTCTATCTGTCGGTCTGACTATTTGTGCTTACACAAAAAAAGTAAGCGTGGCGTTGAAATCAATATCGAACTCTCAACTGTTAACGCTAACATTCAACTTGTGGAGAAAGGAGAACAGAGAATATTCAATGCTCTAATCTTACATATCTCAGCAATGATTCCAATTCACTCACGGAGTAACCACATATCCAAACTCGAGCTGCGTGAACACCGTCTCGGGCATGGAGATCAAGGACGTGTGAATGCACGTGCCGTCGTCCAGATGGTAGATCATCATGATGTACCTGAATTATCGAGTACAGATCACCATGGTTGTAAATTCGGTATAGGGATCCTCTCTAGCGCGCATGACCGTTAGAGGTGGGAAAGCGAGACAAGCAGCAAAGAAACCTACCTCTCTACAATAAATACCGAGTAAACGACAAACCGTCTAAGATCGCTCCAGTTCCTGTACGAGGTGATGGTGTGGTCTCTCATCGATGTCATTCGCACGTTGTCCACTCTCTCGCCGCCGATCGTGAAGGACCCTTCCATGAAGCCGAACTGAAAGATAACATGATTTTTGATAGAATGTTTTTTTTAAAAGTTTTTTTGTTTCTCTGGTATGTCAATCTCACACATATATATAAAGATGAACAACGAAAAGTTGTGATTTTTTTCTAGTATCTATCGATCAGTAATCGTTCTGCACAACGAGGCCAAAATGTAAACTCATTCTGAAACATATCCAAATTGTCCTGCACGTTGTAGTTCAAATTTATATATTCGAATTGCCTCCTTTCCTTTCAGTGTAGAACAATAACAAAGTGAGATTACCTGTTCATAGTGTGCCTGATGTGAGTCCTTCAGTTTCTGGAACAGCTCTCTCGACCATGGCTCCTTGGCGAGCGAGTGAGCGATGGCTGTGGGAGAGATGCTCCGGTCAAAGTCGTAGTGATCGCCTGAGTATGATTCTGCGAACAGTATCGACACGTCTAGGCCATTTATCGGGGAGAAAAAGCATCTAGACGATCGCGTATAGACTTTGAGAGTTTAATTAGGGGTGCAGATTCGGATTCAGGATCAATCTCACGAGCCCGACGGATAGAGGTAATACGAAAGTGAGATAGGCCGCATCTTCAAAGGCCGAAGAAGACTAAACTGACCAAAGTTGGTCCATGTGAAGTCGATCGTTGCAGGAATCTGCTCCACGCCCTTCAAGTTCTCCTCAGAATCGGGTCCAACCGTTGTGAAGACGCGCCTGCCCGTAGCTCTAACCATGAATCCTGCGTTGTCAAGGATCAAACATCGACAAAATGCGGCTTCCCACGATGTCTTTCACGCCTTCACGCTATCGTACATTTCTGCCTGAGAAAGGACTGGGAATGTTCATACCGACCTTCCATACATAATAATAATAATTTATCTACGCCCCAGACGCAACGAGACCGAAAAGTGACATTCATAAGGTTGAAAAGCAGGGAAAGGGCCTTACACTAACCATTGTATGAGATACTCCACTTCTTCATCGGCTCAATGTTCTTCACCCTCCAGCCGCTCTTTGTAGCCCACTCGGTGGAGGAGGTCGTGCTCTCAAGTAGGAATTAGAGTTCGAAATACGGGTCGCCGTCTCTTCATTTCACACACTCTCTCGTCACTCTGACCGGTGAGAGAGTACGAGGAATGAAGAGACGATTACCCGTATTTCGAACTCTACTAGGAATGGCTTCATCAACGAACTCAGAATGGAATAACTGATTCATCCAATACAAACGATTTCAAGAAAGCTGGTTCTACAAAATGAAGAAACCTCTCGCTATCTACCTGTTGACTCTTTTTGATCTTATAATAATTTTTTCACATGGGGTGGGGGACATTAAGTATTTTTCACCTCCACATTCGTGTTCCAGAGCATCTCGGGTGCCATGTACGTGCCCTTTCCTGGGATTCTAAGGAGCGAGAACAGATTGATGATGTTGTCCTTGCGCTGAGCGGTGCCGATGGTAAAGTAGTAACCTGTGAAAATCAACTTGAGCACCTCAGCAAGTGAGTGTTTTGTCTCTCTCTTTTCTCTTATATGACTAACGAGAGATAAGGCTAGATGAAGAGACCAGAACGTAGTTCGACTTGGGACAAAGTCGATAAAATGGCATACCATCCTTGTTGGAGGCATCGAAGAAGACTGCCTCTGCCGGGCTCTCCTGAATAAGTTCCATTCAATCTATACGTTCGTGGAGGCAACCGATTTTCTAGAAGCACAAGTTGCGTTGCGACAATTCCTAATAATCAGATATTGTTCATCGAATGATTTGCGTTCGTTTCAGAAAACCATCATTCTATCTGATCCACGTACCTTGTCAGCGGGAAAGGTGTGCTTCGATTCGAGATTTTCGATCGATCTGAAGCCCGCGCCACCGAATTCAGTGTTCATTAGGTCGTCCACCTATAAAAGCATTCCTGTATTTATCTCCATGCACTTGATTGCCTCCTTGGAGCTCCTTAGTTCCTAATTTCTACTTAGAACTTCTCCTGATTGAGGACCGATCCGCATCTCATTTCAGCGAGGAATTTTCGAATTAGCCTTTTCAATCAAACCGCTTCCGGCCAAATTTATTCTTATTATGTCATAACAAAACTTGCGCCCGATTCAAAGCTGAGTAGATTTCGTAGTTTCTATCATGGCTGTGTTATAGTCAACGCAGATAAATGTGTTGACTCTTGTTCTTATCTACATACACTGCATCACTTGCGATGGGCATCACACGATGCTGACTCACTCCCTTATCAAATTGCATAGTTAGCAAGGGGTATCGCAAGGTTCTGAGAGTGATATGCAGTGAGACGAGAGAGTATCGATTAGTAAACAAGCACCATCGAATGCAGTTAAAGACTTTCCTGAAATGCATCGCTGGTCAGAAACGTAATGCATGACTGATCCCATTAAGTTAACTCCCATTATCGTGCGTTTCAAATGCTCAGCAAACTCAATGTGCTGGTTAGCGTATTGATTGTCTGGGAGAGAGAGGAAGGGAAGAGGTAGGGGGAGGAGAGCAGGTAGATCACTAGCCTCCTCCCGGCCTCTTCCTCCCTCCTCCCTCCACTCAGTTCGTCAAAGGTCAACTACCCGTGGAATGGAAAATATTCTCACGATAAGCTCCCTCCATTAAGCTCCATTAAGCTCCAGCTCCATTAAGCTCATTAACTCCCATCCCATTAAGTTAAATTAACTGATCTAACATCGTGCTGCTCTTCAAAATTTGGAACCTCACGGCACGTTAAGGGTGAATCTGAAATGCACGCAACGCGCGACCGCGACGCATGTCTAACGCGACGCGCCTCTCGCTGACTCCGCCCCTTTTCACTTTCACCGATTTTCACACAACACCTCGTTCATTGCCTAGCAATTTGTTATTCGTCCAAAACGTATGGTGATTGATTCTACGATGGGAAATGAATTCATCCCCAAAACTAGGTCGAAAATGATACAAATCCAGAGCAGCTTGAGCCGAAAACACAGGAAAAGTTGTATAACTTATTGAATAAGTTGACGAATTTCGGTCAAGTGTGGCTTAAAAGAAGCAATATCGCCAGGACTACAACACCTGCTAGCGGAAAAGTGAAATAAATCCCCAGCGAATTCGAAAAATAAAGTCAAAGTCAAAACTGGAAATTTGGTATGTCGTGTACAACCTTGTAAAACTTTCACAGTTCAGTTCAAATCGACGTAAATGAGTCACCGTTGAATTCCCCAAAGGTCATTCCACAATGTGTGCTAAATAAAAATACTAAAATTCGCCCTGTTCTCCCGCGAAGTTGAAATGAAAGGCGAATCCGTCGATTTATTGTTAAGCAACCTTGGCACAAAAATTTGAATGCGAAATGAGCGGGAAACCGCTCGCGCGACGCGTGCTTTTCAGATTCATTTTTCTATTACGTAACGTGCCGTGACCTCACAGGTGACAATGAGAACGCGTGGAATGAAGGAACGGATATTTCTTGATGAAGTCGTACCTTGTCAATTTCCGTTGCGGTCTTGCTCTGCTTTCGGGCAATGAGGAAGCGAATGAGTCGGAATTTTAGCCAGTACCTGATGATTCATGATCGAGCGTAATCAATGGTCCACATGCTGCTATTTGCGATCCACTAAGCGCCACTACAATATCAACCCAACGAAGACTATTATGATAGATATCAATAGTATGATAGATATTTGTGCCTTACCATTTGCCCGGTTGCGAGTACACTTGCAGCACTTTCTCGGGGTCGGGCAGGAGGAAGTAGTAGATTGCACAAGCTGCTCCTCCGGTGAGCAACAGTGTCCACAGCATACTGGAATTAAGGTAAAAGGTAAAGGTAAAGGTCATCCCGTTAATCTAGGCACTTGCGTCCTGCGGGAGATCACTGCTAGGCCAATGAAATTGAAATTGAATTGAGGTACTAGTGAATAATTTCACTCATTGAATAGCTAAACTCGAAAAAGAAACAACAATAAGACAATATTGAATACGTGTTGTGTTGTAAAATCAACAGAAACTAATCTAGCGCGTGAAAGAGATAGGATGTGTCGAGCAAGGGTTATTTTATGCGAGTGATGAGGGATTATATTATGCGCCTCTCAATCCTCTCTTATCGATAAGATAAGCACTTGTGTTCTGCAGTCTGTTTACGAGTAAATTTAACGATAAATATTATTGACATTTAACTATCTTTTAGAGAATTCATCACCGATGACAAACATTTGAATGAGCTTGGTGAACAACTTGAAATTTGCTGAAGGACCGACGAGTTTCTAAGATCGCACCAAATGTTTGCTGAAAACCGAATAGATTTTATTTTTTTCCGAATCCCGTTTCTAAAATTCCAATCCGCTGTTTACCGATGATATCGTCAATGTTTCGCTGCTCACTCTTTGTATCGCACCGACGTAGCTCTCATTTCGCAATACTCTCTCGTTTCTCTGGCTGAGGAGAGATAAGGAAAGCTGAAGTGACGAGAATAGAGACGATTGCACCACAGCGTAGTGTGTTGTGCAACAAAAAGCCTCGCGATGCAGTGAGTCATCCATATTCCCTCGCCCGTTGCGACACATTTCCCGCTGGGGAGTCTCTCCCATGTTTCTTTCAAGCCTAAAATGTTAGATCTCTCATTTTCTTTTAAATAATAGTCTTCGTTGTGCCTGTACATCGTTTCTTTTCGCATTTGCTAGACACACACGCACGAGGGGTTTACGATTTCACTTCACGTGTGTATTCTTCGCCTTCGCCTTCGAAATTCTTTGCCTGGCAACTTTGACGCTTCCCACAAAAACGCCTTTTCAGCCATGGAATCGGAACTATCACTACTCGAGTTGCTACCGGAGGAGCTTTTGTTCGAAGTAATTGACCGCGCTCCCGAGGCAGTGCTCGCTATGAGAATGGTTCGTCGGCCTTTTCTTTGAGTTCATAGAAAGAACTCCTGTCAGACTGTGCGAAGAAAAAAAAACTTTAAACTTTGTTTAAACTTAAAGCTTTGACACTTAAACTTTGCTTAAACTTTGACTTAAACTTTAAACTTTGACACCGAAGAAAGTTCAGCAACAAAATTCAGACATCGAAGGCGTTGAAGAAGCGCATAGATTCATACGCCGGCAGCCCGAGAAAGCGACGCCTGGTTGAGATGTTGTTCATTGGGTCAGAGGCAAGTTACAAAAAATAAATGAGCATAAATACTAGGAGAAAAACTAGATTCATTTAGAAGAGTTCGTTCTTAAAAATACAAGAAATAACTAATAATATTGAATGGCTTCAGCATGAAACCACTTCGACAACAATAACGATGCACGTTTCCATCAAGAGGTCGGACCTTTTCGAAATGCGATTGAAGCGGAACGGATTTGACCAATCAATTATCACACGCTATGAATACTATAGGAATAATAAAGTGAGTCCGAGCCATTTTAACACCTCAAAAAGCATCGTTTTAGATGTATCAATTGAATTTGGAAGCGTCTGATGCCATTGACATTGCAATTGTTGCCCGTCTAAATGCATGCATCGGTGGATTGCCTGCTTCGTCGCCTCACTCGGTAATGAATAACTTGACAAGTTGACTTTCAATCGTAACGAAACAACTAGTCGTTTATTATGGAAATCAACCATCGCTCTCCTCATTCCACACTGTCTCTAGTGAAGAATGCGGTGCATTTCCCTATTAAACGACTAGTTGTTTCGTTACGATTGAAAGTCTATTGACAAGGCATGGCTGTCCTAATTTCGCACACTCTCTCGCCTCTTTGAACTCTAAAAAAGTTGGCAAAAATGAACTTCTTCAAAATCCTGTTTTAGTAATAGGCTAGTCGGATGAAAAAAATCAGAAAAAATACGAATAACAAAAAAATGGAAATTCCAGAGTCGTCGGACAATCGGTAACGCGTATTTGAGCAGCAGTAGCGAGATGCACTCTCAGCTGTTCGCTGCGCTCATCGAAGGATTGAACATCGAAACTCTCTCCTTCGAAGCAGCTGTATTGACGGATGCTCATGTGTAAGCGATTGGTGCAATCTAGAATTCGAAATAGGGCTATCATCTCTTCATTCCACGTGTTCGCTCATCTGACCGCCTAGAGAGTACGAGCAATTGAGAGATGATTACCCGTGTTTGGAACTCAACTGTCAACTTGTTCGCTCTGTGGTGGTTCTGATGAATAACCCGCTACGTTGGCGCGTTCTTCCGCCGTAATACTCGAAATATGAGCCGACGTCTGTTCATTTCGTACCATTGGAGAGGATGAAAGAATGTGCGAAACAGAGAGACGGCGTATGGTGAGTGTGCGTAGAGATGAAGATACACATACATGAATGTGTGTTCATATCCTCGACCAGACTGACCCGTTCCGAAATAACACTGAAACAATAAATAACAATACAATACGAACAAAAACAAAACAGCAAACAATACAGACAATTCAGAACTCTAACCTCATACAGAACAATTCAGAAACAATGTTTTTGCAGCACTTTTCTCCACAAAGCCATCCAAGATCACAATGTTCATCGACTCGACTTATCGCTGATAACAAATACAGTTTCCAACACAAGTACGTTATGATTAAACAAATAATTTTCCGCATTCCGCATTCTTAGCCCTCAACCCGCCCTCCGCATTTTTAGCTTTCAATCATTCCGCTTTTTTAGCGTTCAATCCTTTTTTCCAGAAGAAGCTTTGCTTGAATTTGCGACAAACGTTCAATCTATACGACTCAATCAACGAAGCGTATGGGACCTTGATCCGGGTACAGTTTCTAATATAATGTTAAAAATAATGTAATAATGTAATTATAAATGACAGTTCTAAGATTTACGAGGGTACCCTAACTCATTTAAATTTCTTCCTTTTCCAGCAGCTAGCCACATGTTTGGCGTTAAAGACGGCGATTGGCCATCTATCGTACTCGTAATGTTCGCGGATACTCGGAAACTGGATAAACTGATTCTCGACAATCATCCCTATTCGAATTTTCTGACAACGGAAAGTGAGAATGCGCTGAGAAAGGTAAGCCAGTTTTTTTCGTTTTTTTTGCTCAAAAACATCGTAAAAAAGATCTTTAGAGTAGTCCAAGTCAATTTTTTTGATAATTAAACCTATTTCAGGAACTCCCCAAACTTTCTAAGAAAGTCTGGTTAGAATCCCGTCGGAAGACTTGTCCAGTGGAGAAATTGATGAAGGCAGACGAGAATGGATACCGTGTGCGAAGTGGGTCTCGTTCTTTTTGCATTACAGCGATTCCTTTCAATTAGGTAGGAGCATATTGAATGAGGATACACATCAAATTAGAAAATTAGAGTAAAAAGGTAAAAAAAGGTAAAGGTCATCCCGTTAATCAAGGCACTTGCGTCCTGCGGGGGATCACTGCTAGGACAGTGATTATGAGGCCAATTCAGTCCGGAGGGCCTAATCACTTCTTCGGACCTACTTTACCGCGTGATCTAGTCACTACCAATTCCCCTTCCCCGAGGGTGGCTTGGTGGGGCGGAGGCGGTGACCGGGAATCGAACCCAGGTAGAATGGAATGGGAGGGCGCGCCATAGACCACTACACCACTTCGTCTCTCTTAGAGTAAAAGACTAGAAAAACCTGACTTATTTTCAGCATTAAGAAACGCGTTTGAAGTCAAGCACCTGGAGTGGGAGCCGTATCAGTATCGAAGAGACAAGTTGTAAATATGGATCATGCTTGAAAATCTGTTAATGTTTATTAATTTGTACGAAATTTTTTGACTTTTTTGACAGCTTTTCGTATTGTTTAATATTCATCATTTGCCTATCAATATCAGAAGCTGGAATTTTGTAAAAATAAATACGAATCGACTTTATCGTTTAAGAGGACCAGCAATAGATTAAAAAAAAGCAAACAGTGAATGTTAACGTTATTTTTTTGTGAATATTGACTTACACATACTCTGTCTGCAAGGGCCTTATAATAATGTACCGTACAACATCCGTTCTCGTTGGTATAGGAAAAAATTTCAATTGATAAAGCCCGACTTGAAGATCTATATGATCTTCTTTAAAGAAGGAGCAAATATGCATTTTCTTATTTGAAGAATGAAAAAGCTGAAATAGTTTAGAATTAAATGTCGTTTTCTATTTTCCTATAAGAATACGAAAATATTCAAAGTTCAAAAGAATGTAGTTTGAACTAAATTTACCTTCAGCATTTTCTGAACTGCCGAAAAGGAAAGATAAACGTTAGAATATAATTGTAAATGTATTTCGCTGCATTTTGACCTTTCAAGACAGAGCAAGGCTCGAATAATTGCTAATGGGCTAATATCCGTAGTACTGCTCACAATGATTGCGAGTACATTCACAAGGTTAGAAATTTGCGTAAGCCACTCGATACAATCTGAACACTTTTTTTAAACTTCATTCTCGCAATTGATTAGTAATTAACCTTTAGTGATCAATTTCGTAGAAAACTTTAAATGATCAGTTTTGCAATCCCTCACCAAATGAAGATATGAATTGCTAAAATGAAGTTGATACGACTATATTTGTGAATCAACTCACAAGTCTTTACTTATATATTCTATACACGTGATAGATATCATACTAATCGATTTCCCGATTACGAATTTTGAGAAAATGCGAATTATTTCATTCGGACAGTGAGACAATGTTAGATCTTGAAACTCTGTTTTCCCAATTAGAGTCTTCATATAGTCGAGGAAATGCTCAACTTGCTCAAGCTTCATAGTGGCATGAAGTGACTAGAAGAAGTTATTATCTCGAATTAAAAAAACATACGTTATAATATATTTATTATTATTGACTCACTGAGCAACTTTCATTCATATAGAAATCGGACACTTGAAGCTCTTGCATAATGCAATTTAAGACGCTCCTCCATATTGCACACTTTCCACGATTTTCGAAATAAATAGTCATTACTGTTGAAATTTTGATTATGAAATGTTCTTAGGATAGTGCATACCTGCGTATAAACGATTGTTATACAACGTGCGCATATCACAGAAGAACGACCTCACAATGGTTGTTTGATTCAGGACAATTGACAAGTTAGCCAGTGTTCTGGCTGATTTGCACACCTGAATGCGTATGTTGTTGAGGAAATACGAAGTTGTGGCCAACCTCTCTCAATCGCAGACTGGACTGGCTGTCCAGATAACTGAGAATCTTAGACTTTGCTCGCGCATTTCCCGGTAATACCAGTATATTTACAGGCATTATTAAGAAAGGAAAAGAGGAATGAGTAGAAACTATCGATTATTAGGGCGTCTTCTCATGCAAAAGAGAGGCTAAAACCACGCTACAACGACGCTCGCAAATTTTTTTCAGTCAACTACGCGTCCTTTCTTTCTTCAGCTGTTCCCAGCTTTTTCGAAGTTGACAGATGATGTGAAAAGGGAAAAACACACACGCATTTTTTTTAATAACCAGTTTCAGTTTAGCAAAAATGAATAGTGAATCGTGAATATAAGCAAGAAATTACGAAATTGAATTGGCATTACCACTCAAACTTCCGAGGGTGCGATAGTGATGATCTTCGCATTAATTGCTCCGAAATCTTCAGTGAATGCGTTATACACACCGACTTGAACATTCACGTTCGTTTCAATGAATGATTGAACATACAGTTTCTTGGTTGTTCTATGAGCAATCTGTAATTGTTCATTCTGTATTTCTTAGATGTGCACAGTATCGTGAGAATATTTTTTGGGAGGAAGAGGCCGGGGGGAGGCTAGTGATCTACCTGCTCTCCTCCTCCCTACCTCTTCCCTTCTTTTCTCTTCCAGACAATCAATACGCTAACCAGCACATTGAGTTTGCTGAGCATTTGAAACTGAGCAATGAGCAATGTACCAATATGTTACAGTGTCTTGGGTATTGTAATGCGAATGTGCTCTACCTGGAGAATATTCTCAACATCCTCAAGAGAAAGACAAACATCCGTAAAGCTTTTTAAGAGAGCGGATCTGAGAAAATTTACTATTTTGGACATTTTCCGGACATTGCTCCAGGACTTTCGATTCCGGCCTCCATACTCATAGGGCCTGAGGGGCCCTTGGCCTTGTTTACAAATATGATGACGTCATCGGCCATATTGCGAAATGCGGCGCGCCAGGTGCGGGCATGTGGTAAAGTGATGAAAATTCATAATTTCTCAACCGAATAAGCTAGAACCAAAATTCCTTTTGCAGTATGTTAGGCATGCCCAGAGTGCACCGTACCACTATTGGGATCGAAATTTGCTCGATTCTGATACCGACTTTCTGACTCAAAATTTTACTTTTCTTGGATTCTCTACACCAAGGAGTTATTTGCGCACATTCATATGGGTATGGTAATGTACCCCACTGCCACCCACAACCACCCCTCACATATGAAGAGGATCGGAAGATCCACATTTTTGAAAAGTTCATCTGAGTGTTCGGTAACCGAGCATTGGCCGACTTGGAATCGTGATTTTTTCTTACGATCCGCGGGATTTCTATGAAATATCACCTAAATAGTATCAAAGGACAGTTTTACGACAATTTATCATCATTGGAAGCAATTCCGCAAAAGTCATTTTTTTCGACCATGACTCGGGGTTCATGCCCAAAAATATGTTTCCACCATCAAAAGGTGTTTTTTTACAAACCGCTATCAGCATGCAATTGTAGCCCGAATACTCCTATTATACCTTGCCACATGTGAAAAGCATCGGAAGTTGAACTTTTTTGACAATTTCTTCTGAGCGGGCGGGAGTCGGCCTAATGCCGGCTTGCTTTTTGGCGTTTTTTTTCTTGATTACTGTGAAATATCTTTCCAATAACGTTCAAAAACTGTATTTATGTATTCTCCCGAATAATTATGATCACTAGAGTCGTTTCCGCAACAGTGTTTTTTTCGACCAAAACCTTCCCCAGTAGTGGCTCATCATGGTACGCAATGGATCTTTTTTCATGGTCATGAATTCTCGCTTATTACTCTTCGCGACACGTTGTTTTTTCAACCCTTCACTCTCTCTTCCCACTTTCTTCTTCCTTCTAGGAGGGTCTTTCTCCTAAATTACCAATGGTACCCTTTATTTCCATTTACCGCCTTCTCAGAGGGAGAAAAGTGAAAAATAACGCTAAAACATCAAAAATTAATATTTTAAAAACGTGAAGAGCTAGACTTATTTTTTCTTGTGCATCATATTAGTGGTGCTCTGAAGTTCCAAAAAAAATTTTTTGATTGAATCCTGATCGATTCCTAAAAAGAAAATCCATGAGAAAATAGCTAGAATTTTCAGTTTTTGAGTTCTGTAGCCCTTCTTTCGAAAGGAATCCAAAGGAAACCTAGGTCTACGGTGAAGTCTACTGGTGGATGCATCTAAATATCCAATCCCCAGATCGATTCAGTCTGGCCATTTTTTAATTTTGACTCGCAAAGGTGCGAGACGGAATTTCTGATTCTCTATCTCTTGGGATTTCTTTGTTGTTTTAGCGTCATTTTATCTGCAAACAGCTGTAATATTATTTTTTATGTTATTTTAGAAATACTTAACATCATGGGAGTCGAATCCGTCATCAATAATTTTTTCTATCATGACCCAGGGTTCACGCCCCTAAATATTCTCATGACCGATAACTCCGGGTCATTGTCCACAATGGATTAGGATATTAAAGTTAGCGATACTACGATTACTACACGCCAGTGTAGAGTACAATTACTCAAAATGTACCATATCTATAAATACCGTAACCTGACTGCACGGAAATCCTGAAATGAGGAACTGATAGGATCTCAGAGCCAGGGCCAGAACCGGAAAAAGCCTTAATGAATCTAAATACATTGAATCCTCTCAACTAAGACATTTTCCCTCCAAAAAAAGAGAATTAAAAATTTTTTTGAAAAATTTAGTACTCGGAGTCGTACATTTTTACATTTTTTCATGTGAACTGTGCTAAATAGCATGATATCAGTGCGTTCGCCTAAGAATAGCACAATTCCCGAGATTTTCGGTACAGCAAAAAATGACAGTCTGGGTTTTTGTTATTTTATGATTGGTCTACGTGCACTGCATCGATTTCAGTTTGTGGGGAGTTCATAATTTGCTAATTTGCATAATTGATCCCAAAGTTTGACTACTTTTTCACTATGACGGATGTAACTCAGTCGAGAGATGTCCGATCTTCACAAAAAGACTAATCTTGATGTGCTGAATCCGTGTATGTATTTGTTTATGCAAATTCGAAATTAGAATTTTTCACTAAAATTTCAGCATTTCAATATCATGAAAACAAGGCCTAACAGATCTGAAATTTTTCGATATGTTGTGTGTTTTGACAAAGGCAATCCAACGAGCAAAAAGAAGTGCTCATTTGAAGGGTGTGCTGTAAAGTTACAGGCTAAAAAAACCGAAAAATTCTAATAGCAATCAGTTCAAATTCTCCACACGACCCATCATCTTCCATCACAATTTCTCCCTTTCCATCGTAGTCAACTTCGTCAAACTAACTCAACGTGAGTTTCACATTCGTACAAATTGTGATGCCCCTTGTAATTATCGAACAATTCGAACAAGGTCTTCTTCCTGTTATTTGAATTGATTGATTGATAAAGAAAAAATATATAATACATACTCGGCACCGCATGTAATCTGAGTCAGATCGAATGAGCCTTGACGTGGTACATATTCATTGGATTGAGGGCGATTTGTTCCAAACCAGCATGGGTCTCTCTTGTTGTGCTCGTTGGATTGCCTTTGTCAAAACACATAACATATCAAAAAATTTCAGATCTGTTAGGCCTTGTTTTCAAGATATTGAAATACTGAAATTTTAGTGAAAAATTCTAATTTCGAATTTGCATAAACAAATACATACACGGATTCAGCACATCAAGATTAGTCTAGAGCCAGATTTTTGTGAAGATCGGACATCTCTCGACTGAGTTACATCCGTCATAGTGAAAAAGTAGTCAAACTTTGGGATCAATTATGCAAATTAGCAAATTATGAACTCCCCACAAACTGAAATCGATGCAGTGCACGTAGACCAATCATAAAATAACAAAAACCCAGACTGTCATTTTTTGCTGTACCGAAAATCTCGGGAATTGTGCTATTCTTAGGCGAACGCACTGATATCATGCTATTTAGCACAGTTCACATGAAAAAATGTAAAAATGTACGACTCCGAGTACTAAATTTTTCAAAAAAATTTTTAATTCTCTTTTTTTGGAGGGAAAATGTCTTAGTTGAGAGGATTCAATGTATTTAGATTCATTAAGGCTTTTCCAGGTTCTGGCCCTGGCTCTGAGATCCTATCAGTTCCTCATTTCAGGATTTCCGTGCAGTCAGGTTACGGTATTTATAGATATGGTACATTTTGAGTAATTGTACTCTACACTGGCGTGTAGTAATCGTAGTATCGCTAACTTTAATATCCTAATCCATTGTGGACAATGACCCGGAGTTATCGGTCATGAGAATATTTAGGGGCGTGAACCCTGGGTCATGATAGAAAAAATTATTGATGACGGATTCGACTCCCATGATGTTAAGTATTTCTAAAATAACATAAAAAATAATATTACAACTGTTTGCAGATAAAATGACGCTAAAACAGCAAAGAAATCCCAAGAGATAGAGAATCAGAAATTCCGTCTCGCACCTTTGCGAGTCAAAATTAAAAAATGGCCAGACTGAATCGACCTGGGGATTGGATATTTAGATGCATCCACCAGTAGACTTCACCGTAGACCTAGGTTTCCTTTGGATTCCTTTCGAAAGAAGGGCTACAGAACTCAAAAACTGAAAATTCTAGCTATTTTCTCATGGATTTTCTTTTTAGGAATCGATCAGGATTCAATCAAAAAAATTTTTTTGGAACTTCAGAGCACCACTAATATGATGCACAAGAAAAAATAAGTCTAGCTCTTCACGTTTTTAAAATATTAATTTTTGATGTTTTAGCGTTATTTTTCACTTTTCTCCCTCTGAGAAGGCGGTAAATGGAAATAAAGGGTACCATTGGTAATTTAGGAGAAAGACCCTCCTAACACTAGCGTATGGGCTTGTGGAGCTCAATTCGGTAGGAGCGTGTCCGGGGGTGGTCGATTTTTACCGATCCGGTCTCTTAAACGATTTATGAATGTTCAAAAAAGCATCACTTTATATTTTTTCTCAAGAGCATTACTACTCAACCTCACAATGCTTGATCCTGATTAGCCTCGTATTTCCCCTACCGCCGAAATTGGGAGTGAATACTTTGTACGCGCCAACTTGAGCTTCTATCGGCCCTGCTGTAGTGCGATATTGAATAAGCACTTTCCTAGTTGAGCGGTGGAGAATCTGAAATTGTTGAATGAAAAAGTTACTGCATATAATACTAATCGTAAACGCTACCTGTAATATTTTTTCGACTTCCGCGAGTGAAAAATCAACATTATCTAAGAATGAAATGTACAATACGTTGCACTTCTTGCTTTCTGCACTGTTCAGTGCTCGAATTATTCCCATTGGAGTTAGGTTCGGGCAGATTGAATTCATCGCATTTACGTGTAGCTTGGCCACAATGTTTCCTATTTTCAAAATCCACTTGATACTTTCTGAAATAATGCCAACTTTATTAACTGAGTTTAAATAGCTATTCACCTCGATCTAATACGTTCAGGAAAAGCATGAGACAGTCAGCCCTGTAGTGCATGACCACTTCACGGTATGTATCGCTAAAATGCATGGACTGCTGTTAGAGATGTAATAAAGATAACTCACAACAAGTCACTGTCGTAGCTTACACAAACGATCGAAACCCTTTCGATTGGTTTCATTCCTATAAATTTCGTGCACATGTGAATCACGTTTTGTGAACACGACGACAGTTTCAGTTGGCCAATCTCAGCTTTTCCAAAGTGAGGCTTTACATAATCGAAGAATTTTTCGATTTCATTCATCCTCATAGTTACTCGCATGCTCTAAAAAATATAAAAAAGTAATATATTCATTTTTCACTTACTTTATACAATTGATATACTGTGAATCGCGGAAGATTCAACTTTTTTGTAATCCTATTGAAAACACTTCTCCATACGGACCACATTCCACTGCTTTCGAAGGCGAAATATAGCTCTGTATTTTCTATCCTTGATGGATGTTATATTAAAAATGCGCCAACCGACTTTGCCAGGATGTCCCTGCTTCGTTTCGCACTCGAGCGCTACTATATCAGTTTTTCGACTTCTGATAATTGCAAAGTCCGCGGATTGCTTGGCTGACTTGCTGATCTAGTGATAAATTTATCATGCACTAATTGTCTATTTTGAAACTTACCTCTCTCATTTGCCAAATAGTGGGATCATCCAAGAAACCGAGGATCTTTGAGCGTGCATTTGCTGGGAGGTCCAGCAGGTTGATAGGCATCTTAACGAATTAAAACAAGTACTTTGTCGTTGTATATCAAAAAATAATACGCTCAAAATAACAGCAAATGAGGTCTAAAGTGGCGAGCAAAAAAAAACTTGGAGGCACACATAAAGTGACGCAAATATCAGCAGCGAATCACTAGCATATTGTTTCAGTCTAAGCTTGCTTTCACTTCTCTCTTTCTCTCTCTCTTTGCCACATCCAATGATAACGCAATAGCGAGAGAGCGTTTCGAGCGGAGAGAAACGAGAGAAAAATCATGAAACGGCGTCTCTCTTTCCTTTATTCGCCGTCAATCCTTTGATTGATAAGCTGGGTAAGAGAGCGCTTAGAACGAAAAGACGTAAGGACGGAAAGGAGCCGTTTAGAGGCACAAAGCAGCGCCTCTCCTCGTATTGCATACTCTCTCTTCTGTCACCCACCCATCAAGAGAGCGTGCGAAATATGAGAGAGACGAGTTGTCACCCCTAATCCCAGCCATTCTCACACCCTATCACCCTCGCACGCTCTCACAATCGAGAGTCTTTAGCCTTCTCACGCTTTGTGATGAGCTTCTCTCTATTTTGTTACACGACTCCTTTTTCTCTCGTTTTTTTTGCTAGATTTACTAGTGGAATTCTTTCAACTGTTTATTGGCGCTGCTCACAAGTCATTAATCTTGCAGCCTTTTCAGTAATGACCTTAAGTCACCTCGAAACTCTGCCCCAAGAGCTTCTCTTTGAAGTTATCGATTACGTGCCTGAATCCATTCCCGCGATAAGACAGGCGAGTTATTCAATCCAATTCAATTACATGTTTATTCCGTTGCATGTATGGTATTTTGACACATTAATAGATGATCCAACAATTATTTGAATCATTATTTCATATTACTATCGGCAAACTATGCGTTGATTTTATGGCTAATACAATGATTTTAGGTTTCGAAAACCCTCAATGCCCGCGTGGACGCCTATGCCAGCAACACGAGGTCGATCAGTATTGTGGAAAGGCTGGATGTTGATCAGGTGCGTAATACAAATACAGTAAACGATATTTTGAAATTATTTTTTATGAATAAAAAAGTTTATATCTATCTTTTGTTGGACAAAAGGATGTTTTTTCTGTACCAATAAATTTTTATTTTTTAGGGCGTAGACAACGAAGAGAATCCAGCAGCAGCGTGGGTTACCGTGAAAATTGCAAAGAAATGGAATCCACTTTTCGAACGCCGTCTGATGTTGAACGGACTTGGCTATCCGATCGTAACACGTGAATCTATGAACCGAGTAAGTGCTTCGCAATCAAGACGAAAATTTAAAAAAAACAATAAGATTTCAGTATAAACTGAAATTCAAGTCAGCCGACGATCCAGAATTGTTCACGAAATTGAATGTTTGCATGGGCGGTCACTGCACTGCTCAAGCTCCAGAACGGGTAATTTCTTTTACTTCTTTAACTTTTTTTTGCAACAGAACTGCCATTATTGCAAATAGGGAAACAAATAATTGCAGAGACGACTCACCATCCCAACGGTTTCGCCGAGCGATTATAATGACTACAGGATCGGATATCTTCGCAAGCTCATCGACGGATTCAATATTAGCAGCTTTATTGTCGAATATCTACAGATACTGACGAATTATGATGTGTAAGCGAATTTTTAAGGCGAAATATAAGGTAACTAGAAGTATGACATCCATGTTTTGCAGCGACATATTTCGCACGATAATCGATGATTACAATGTGGGCACGTTGTTTTTGAAGTTCCATACAAATGAAACGTCCGATCCGAGTAAGCTTTCTTTTCCATGTAGAAAACGCATTATTTCTATTGCAACTGTCACAATAGCGTTTTAAAAAAAAGCATCAAAATAACGATATAAAAACGTTGTCATCAAAAGAAAAAATGCAATCTTACAGCTAGCGTCCTGCTCGATTTCGCCTCTCGCGTGCACTCTATGCGAATCACACAAGAACGCATACCAGGTACTTATAAGTTAGGGAGAGCCGGTGCTAGGCAAGGCCCCATTCGAGTGGATCAGAATGGGATTTCGGGAAGAGACTTGAAAGCAGTTATCTGAGTATAAAATGATATTGGGAAGCGAAGTAGGCTGAACAAGTCTAGAACAAACTATATTATATTTCCAGGCCAACGCGGCGGCGACTGGCCCAAGCACATGTTCGGTGTGCGCAATCTTGACTGGGCCTCAATAATTCCCCGAATGTTCGCGGATGAGCGGAGACTGGAGAAACTGGAGCTCGCCTCTCACTATGCTGCAGAGTTCCTCTCGGAAGAGGCACAAGCTGCGCTCAGAGCCGTGAGTATTAGAATTCGAAATACGAGTAATCGTCTCTTCATTTCATACACTCTCTCACCGGCCAAAGAGGCGATAGAGAGTGTGAAATGAAGAGATAATTGCCCGTATTTTTGAGCTCTAGTGAGTCTTCTATTCGATTCAATGTTTATTCCGTTGCGGTCATGGTGTCATGGGGAGACGTAATGGGTGAGCATAGAAACGGAGTTGTGCAGCAAGGGCATTAAAATCTCTAAACAACAACAACAACAACAACAACAGACAATTAGTGAAAAGGGGCGGAGCTTACGTGATGGTGCACGGAATATATTATTTTGATGTCAAATTTCAGTCCCTCCCACAACTGGACAAGAAATTGTGGTTCGTCTCTTCACGATTGCCACAAGGCGAAGCGAGCAAGTACGTGGCGAATGGATTCACGGTTGAAAGTGAGTCGAGTTGGACATACGGAGGGGGAGGCAATCGTCTTTTCACTTCACGCGTTCCCTTAGAATTGCCTGAAAGTGCGTGAAATTAAGCTCCACTCTAGAGATTGTTCGTGTGAGAAGAACAATTATCTAAGATCACTGTTGAGTTCAAGTGCAATCCTTCAACGGATATAATTTCAGCAACGACCGGAGCCTTCAGTAGGCTGGTGGTCCGGCACTCCTATTGGGACAGAGATGACTAACATAATCAGGATCGCAATCGCATTTAGTTCTAATTGTAATCAGCAATAAAGAATATTAACTGGTGATTGTTCGATAAATTACACCGCTTGGCTGATTATCAAGCGCTTATGACTAACAATGACTGTAAGACTATTTCACAATGCCCTGTCACGCGTGAGGAAAACACTGATAAGAGTCAACACCATTTCACTCGCAAGTAAACACACTTTCCTCCAAAGTCATTGATTCTTCACCGTCGACTCGTCATCGCATTTACGTGTAGCTTGGCCACCATGTTTGCTATTTGCAAAATCCACTTGATACTTTCTGAAATAATGCCAATTTTATTAACTGAGTTTCAGTAGCTAGTAACCTCGATCTAATACGTTCAGGAAAAGCATGAGACAGTCAGCCCTGTAGTGCATGACCACTTTACGGTATGTGTCGCTAAAATGCATGGACTGCTGTTAGAGATGTAATAAAGATAACTCACAACAAGTCACTGTCGTAGCTTACACAAACGATCGAAACCCTTTCGATTGGTTTCATGCCTATAAATTTTGTGCACATGCGAATCACGTTTTGTGAACAAAACGACAGTTTCAGTTGGCAAATCTCAGCTTTTCCAAAGTGAGGCTTAACATAATCGAAGAATTTTTGGATTTCATTCATCCTCATAGTTACTCGCATGCTCTAAAAACTCTTTATTGTTTGTCGAAAACATTATGCATTCATTTTTCACTTACTTTATACAATTGATATACTGTGAATCGCGGAAGATTCAACTTTTTTGTAATGCGATTGAAAACACTTCTCCATACGGACCAAATTCCACTGTTTTCGAAGGCAAAATATAGATGTTGCAGTCTATTCAGTAATGGCCTTATCTCACCTTGAGACCCTGCCTGAAGAGCTTCTCTTTGAAGTGATCGATTACGTGCCTGAATCCATTCCCGCGATTAGACAGGCGAGTTTTTCAGAATTATTTGTTTGATGGTTGCATATTTTTGAATAAATATGGGACATCAATAAAAGTTCCAGGTCTCGAAAACGCTAAAAGAACGCGTGGACGCCTATGCTAGTAACTCGAGGTCGATCAGTATTGTGGAAAGGCTGGATGTTGGTCAGGTTCGTAATACAGATACAGTAAACGATACTATTTAGTTTAAAAAAAAAAGAAAATACTCAACGATACTATTTAGTTAAAAAAAAAGAAAATATAAAAGAAAGTGTGAAACTGCACTTGAGTCAGTAAAACTAAACAGAAAAATTATTTGTTTTGGTTTCTAATGTTTTTATGGACAATTTTAGGGTGTAGACAACGAAGAGAATCCAGCAGCAGCGTGGGTTACCGTGCAAATTGCAAAGAAATGGAATCCACTTTTCGAACGTCGGTTGATGTTGAACGGACATGGCTATCCGACGGTAACTCGTGAATCTATGAACAGAGTAAGTGCTTTTATCTCATAAGATATTATAAAACAGGATAATGAGCAATGAAAACAATAATATTTCAGTATAATCTAAGATTCAAGTCATCCGACGATCCGGAATTGTTCACGAAATTGAATGTTTGCATGGGCGGTCACTGCACTGCTCAAGCTCCAGAACGGGTAATTTCTTTTGCTTCTTTAACTTTTTTTTGCAACAGAACTGCCATTATTGCAAATAGGGAAACAAAATAATTACAGAGACGTCTAACGATCCCAACCGTTTCGCTGAGCGATTACAATGACTACAGGATCGGATATCTACGCAAGCTCGTCGACGGATTCAATATTAGCAGCTTTATTGTCGAATATTTGAAGATTCTGACGAATTATGATGTGTAAGTTAATTTTCACTAAAAAAAAGGAAATAAAATGAGCTGAAAAAAGGCAAACATTTTTCATTTTGCAGTGCCTTCTTTCGCACGATAATCGAACATTACAATGTGGGCACGTTGTTCTTGATGTTTCATACAAATGAAACGTCCGATCCGAGTAATCTTTCTTTTTCATGTAGAAAACAGATAGTTTCTCGCAATAGCGATATTTTTTAAATGTATCAAAATACCTATATAAAGACGTTGTTATTAAAAGAAAAAAATGCGATTTACAGCCGGCGTTCTGCTCGATTTCGCCTCTCGCGTGCACTCTATGGGAATCACACAAGAACGCATACCCGGTAGGGCTCTAGGCACGACCTCTTGCCATGTTTAAACGAGTGTGAATTCGGAAGATGGCACGAATCTCCATTGTTATGCGATCTTCATTCCAGTGATAAATTTGTGAAATTTTTCAGGCCAAAGCGGCGGCGATTGGCCCAAGCACATGTTCGGTGTGCGCAATCTTGACTGGGCCTCTATTATTCCCCAAATGTTCGCGAACGAGCGGAGACTGGAGAAACTGGATCTCGCATCGCACTACGCTGCAGAGTTCCTCTCGGAAGAGGCACAAGCTGCGCTCAGAGCCGTGAGTTTTTGTTGTTTTTTTTTGTTGCAAAACTGGTCTCCTCGTTTCACACAGCCCTTACGGAATGGAGATCGCTTTTGGAATAGAGAAGAGCAACTACAAAATACCGCAGCCATTGTTTTTTTGTCTAGTATCTATAGCATGTTAACATCCGAAAGATCTCTAGTTCGAAATCGCCTTTTCGTTTCACACACTCTCTCACCGGCGAGAGACGTGTGTGAAATGAAGAGACAATTACCCGTATTTCGAACTCTAGCAGTGAGCCTTCATTTCAATTCATTGTTTTTTTCCGTTACGGTCATGGTGTCATGAGGAGACGTAATGGGTGAGCATAGAACCAGA
Organism: Pristionchus exspectatus; assembly: GCA_911812115.1. Lineage (NCBI taxonomy): Eukaryota > Metazoa > Nematoda > Chromadorea > Rhabditida > Neodiplogasteridae > Pristionchus > Pristionchus exspectatus. The sequence continues at coordinate 33,120,399 of OU461582.1, read as the reverse complement.
GGTGCGGTAAGTCCAAAACGACAGCAACAACAGTCAATTAGTAAAAAGGGGGCGGCGCTAACGCGATTGATGCGCGGAATAACGTATTTGATATTGCATTTCTAACAGCTGGCCTTACCAGTGTGTCCCACTTAGAGTTGTCGTACGACTGTAAAATCGCTTGACGTGGACCTTTAACTTCACCTTATTGCATTTCAGTCCCTCCCACAACTGGACAAGAAATTGTGGTTCGTCTCTTCTCGCCTGCCCGGAGGCGACGCGATCAAGTACGTGGAGAACGGATTCACCGTTGAAAGTGAGTCGAAGAGTTCGGGTAATCGTTTCTTCATTCCTTCTCTCACGCGTCAAAGTGAGAGCTAGAGTTCGACATAGGCGTCATCGTCTCTTCCTTTCTCGCGCACCGCGTATTTGACAATTTCCCGCATTTCGAACACTCAAGTTATGGTGTGTTTATCGTCGCCGAAAGGGGTCAGAGTGACTGCGCTAGTCTGACGACGACGAATGAGGGGTCAAATCGACGTTCTAGGGTGGTTTGGGAGGCCGATTTGAGGGGTCTAGCGACGACGAATGAGTGGAATGGGGAGAAGAGAAGGGAGAGAAGAGGCGAGAAATGATTTTGACCCCTCATTCGTCGTCGCCAGACTAGCGCAGTCACTCTGACCCCTTTCGGCGACGATAAACACACCATAACTCCTGGATTGGTTTTTTTAACTCCTGTGGTAGGAAATAACGAGATTAGCGCACAGTGAATATTTGAATACTCCCGCCAAGAATAATTCACTTTCAGCAACGACCGGAGCCTTCAGCAGGCTGGTGGTCCGGCACTCCTATTGGGACAGAGATGACTAACATAATCAGGATCGCAATCGCATTTCTAATTGTAAGAACAGCAATAAAGAATATTAACTGGTGATTGTTCGATAAATTACACCGTTTGGCTGATTATCAAGCGTTGATGACTAACAATGACTGTAAGACTATTTCACAATGCCCTGTCATGCGTGAGGAAAACACTGATAAGAGTCAACACCATTTCACTCGCAAGTAAACACACTTTCCTCCAAAGCCATTGATTCTTCACCGTCGACTCGTCGAGAATGGATCTGAATGAAGTTGTTTTGGTTTCTTTTCGCATGTATTTGATCTGCTATCCTCCCAGATTACACCGGAACGCACCGCGGAAACCGTAGAACAATATGTTACTAAAATGCGAGAGTGAGTGTGATTTTTTTATTTCAAAGGCTTTGACTCTAAGCATTGCATTTTTCCTTCCAGCATCTCCCAATACACGAAGCAATTCTATGCTTCCATGCGCGATCAAATGGTCCAATTCTGTGCAGGGCTTGACGATCGATGTATCGAGGTACTTATTAATATATGATTATATAATATTACAATAAATTGGTTATATTCAGGCAGGAATCGACTCTTTCGCGAGTGCGATACTATCCACGCTTGCAGATCAAATGGTCGAAATTATGAGGGGGTCCCTGAACAATTACGCGAGCCAATTCGTGTCCGTAGTTTGTTATGATAATTCAAATTGTTATCCGGATAGCTTCAAAAAATAGTCTCGATTGGGTTCTCTTCTTGAATTCTTTTGTTGTTGAGTCTATCAATTATTGTTTTTGGGTCTGACGCACAACTTTATCAAAATATCACAACAAATTTATTACAAGTAATTCTGTTACTTTTCTTACAGGACCGATTTGGAATTCCTTAAAAAACAGACTGCTGGCAAGATATTTATATCGCCTAATTTAGGATCATCTATTCAATCTTTCGTAATACCCGAAGTCATAGAAACATGGTACGTTGCTGTGATTCACAATTAAAATTCATTAAAAAAAGTGTTATTGCGAATCAGTTTTTTAACAATTGCCAATGCTTTCAGGGAGCCATTTAAGAAACAATTTCAAAATAATCAGGAACACAGAAAGAAGGAAAAGAAAGAGGTTGTTAATTTTAAAAATTTGAAAACAACTTTCATCTTCATTTTCAGGGGGGGGGCATAAAAAATGTGGTTAATTCATTAGAAACATATATTTATAGGTAAAGGAGAGATTGGAAAGTCGTGCGTATGCCATAAAAATGTGGAACGAAGAACGTATGCAAAATCGTTAAAAACAAAAAAATACGTCAAATTTAATTAAGAAAAGTTAAAATCAAATAAAGCAGAAAGTAAAAGCATTGAAACTGTTCTGCAAGAGCTCTGTGAAGAATACTTGCAAAATAAGAATTATGTTGAGGTAATAAACAGCTGCTGGTTTAGTAAAAACAAGAATTTCAGTTCACGCCAGAGTATGTGTCGGAAGCCATAAATAAAGCTGTTTGTGATATGGAAAGGTTACGGTTCCTGGCTGATAACTTTATAAAAGTAAATGCTTAGAATCTCCAACCTCACAAAGCGCCATTATACCGAAATGGCCAATCTCCAAATTCAGTTTAACATGGAATACGATGACCTGTGTATCGAGGTTACCATTATTAAAGTTGAAACAGCCTTCTATGTCGATAGCATCCTGTAGGCAGGTCTGCCTTCGCATTCGGTTGTGAATCTTAACGATTTCGAAGAGCTAATGCCGATAATGATGCGTGATGCATTGTGCCACTGCTCTTCCTATTTTGGGTAAGCGTTAATCTGCTGGCTCTGTACGGATAAGTTGGCCCTTTGAGAATAGGTTTGCCCTTAAAAGATTAGGTTGGCCCTTAAAACATTTCGTTGGCCCTTAATTTTTTTCGATGGCTTGTCAGATTATGTTGGCCCTTAATTTATTTCGTTGGCCCGTGAAATATTTCTTTTTTTACTTGTTTTCGTAATCTGAAGACCAAATATTGTGAAAAAAATCAATAGTAACGTATGGAGGAATCCAACCACTTTCAGATTCAATAAAATATACATTTCAGAGACGAATTGGACTACATTCGGTCTCGTTGCAAAACAGATATTGATCTGACAGCTGCATTCTGGTCCAGAATAGAGCCTTTCGTGCAACCGACACTTGATCAAACTTGGTAATTTCTATGCTTTTTTAAAATGATTAATTCCACTTAAGATTAGACTCAGATGAACGAGTTAAAAACTCAATTGAGCGGAAATTCACTTGTCAATTAACCGCGCATAATCCTTTCAGGAATCCTGTGCTTACGAAGAGAGCGGATCACGCGCGCTACCGAAAGGCGGAGAAGGAAGAGGTGATACTTACAATCATTAAAAAATATCAAAGGCAACCTTTTGCAGTTAGACGACCGATACAGTGATCATAAGGAAAAATTTGAATTATGGACAGAAGAACAAAAAGAGAAAAAAATGGAAAGTTCGTAAGAGCGTTAAAATTTGTTGCCACTAATATAAAATGTATACAATTAAGATTCATTGGAAATGCGAGACGGTCTTCAGCAATATATTGACACTATTGTTCAGAAGGCAAGTTACTGATATTTCTGCTGAGGTTTATCAATCGACCCCTCCTAGTATTTTCCTTTTTTGTTCTAAATAGTTAATTTATTTCCACTATGCAGGACAAATAATAGCTCTAGCAAAATGTTGTACTTCAGAAAAAGAGTACAGAAGAACATGAATTGTTGATTAACGACGCCTACCGCCGATTGAGATTATTTCGTGACAGTATTGTCAAAGCCGCTGATTATTCGCTTCGTGTTTGCAGAGAGTGAGCAATGACGTGAACCCCAAAGATATTCCATTTCAGTTCCTGCAAGGAACTTATCGAGATGTGCGTGGAGTGGCAAATACACGGCAAGTTACTCTCACGCAACATAATTTAAAAATATTATTTTCATGATTCCCCATCTAGGTACTCTTGCATCTAGATATTGTACTCAGCGAATGCTCTTTCTGTAACGTTGCATAGCGCTCGAGCGAGCATCACTATTTGTTCAGATTCAGCTCAACTCGTCAAAGGATTAACGAAGGCCCAAATGGATGCTCTCAAGGCATACGAAATGTGCGCTTTCGGCATTTTGGAGAAAATTTGGTGAGGAGCGCCCCCAACGAGCAACACGTAGCTGAAGAATCGCTTCAATTTCTACATAACCCAAAGCTCGCCTGGGCCAGAAATACTACCTGTTATTCAAATAAGCCCATAGCGCAGCTGATTCGATTGGTGAAATAAGCTCGCTTGCAGTGGTAGGCTAAGTCTCGAACTCACAATCGCCGACGCTGACTATTGGAAGATCAGAGCGCGAACCGGCACACAGAATACTGCTCCAGTCATCGTGGAAGCGTTCAATATGTGAGCGAATCGTTTCAACGATTGCTTTCACTATCGGTAGCAAAATGCCGATCACACACCGACACCGAGCGTGCAATCCTACTGACGTGCGAACTTATTTTAGGCTTCGAGATGCTTATTACAACAACTTAACCGATGTGGAATCATACGACGTAGGGAAGCGCGCAGAAGTAAAGCTTTATCAGAAACCAATCAATAATGCAAAATATCTAGATTGATGTCCAATTCAAACAACTGAAGAAAGCCAGCGAAGAACTTTCAATTCGAAATTTAGGTAAGATATGGCATCAAAATGTTCATGCAATTGAAATTATTCCACTCAGAGAGGAAATGCCCTACGATTGATCTGTCACCGTTTGCAAGAGAGCAGATTGGTCGAGGAGGAGAGGTTTGTGAAATCTGGTGATGCCAAAACGAATACCGCCTCTCCTTTATTACTCTCTCGCCTGTCTGACCGATTAGAGAGCATTTCGAAAAGAGAGATGACCGCACTTCACATGTAGCCAAATTCAGGCAACCGTCTTCAAGTGCAACATTCCCGGATCGTTTTTCACAAAGTCTCAAGACATGGTCACCGTGGTTTGCAAGAAGTTCGAGGTTGGTCTTCAAAATATGCAAATTTATATTTTTCCCACTCAAGTGTTCTGATGTCGCCAAAGGAACCGATGAAATTCTCACACTCAGCAAGCTAAATCATCCTAATGTGGTTAAATTCATGTGAATTTTTTAAAATTTGTTTATTCATTATATATATTTTTTGATTATTACTGATGATTTATTAACATATGTCAATATGAAAGGGGTCGAGGAATCGTCGACAACCAAAGGTATCTTCTATTGGAATTCTGTCCTCGCTCGCTGTCCAAGTGCATTGAAACATGTCGAAGTGATGGATCATTTATCAGTGAGTGATAAACGATAAATGTGCAGTAAAAACAAGAGCAGTAAATAAAATAACATTAAGAGTACACATTTAAAAATATTCAGAAGACACAGATTTTGTCAAATGGGCAACAGAACTTGCTGCTGCATTGGAACATATTCACTCAAATGGGCATGTTCATGGAGACGTGAAACCCGATAAGTACGTTCACATACATGCCTCAAATGCTATATATTATTTATATATTATTTAGCATCTAAACGATTTATTTTTTGAGCATAATTTAATTGCCTTTCAGTATTCTTATCGGAGGTAACAATGAGCTAAAACTCGCCGATTTCGGAATTTCCCCACCAGTTAACAGTTACTCTATGGAGCTTCTAACAAGTCAAAAGTTCTCGAAAGTTTGTGATACATACTTACCCCGTATCTACTGCATTTCGGTAGCTCTAATTCTGGCCTTGAAATTCACTACTTGTAGGGTACCCCTCGTTATATGGCTCCCGAACAGTTCAGTGGAATGGAATTCACCTTTGTCGAGCGATCGAAAGTGTTTTTTTTTTAATATTTTACTCAAGAATCTACTTTCCTTGAATGAGAATCGACAAGAATGCTATTCCAAAAGCTAAATACTAAACTAAATTTCTCAGTGCGATGTTTGGGCGTATGGTATTTGTCTATGGGAAATGATGACGTGCCAGCCTCCATACGGTCATGTCACCGAGCCTGCAGCTCTCATTCAACTTATTGGAAAAAAGTGAGCTCGTTGAAGTGAATAGAGTACGGCCAGACGGTCCTCATGTCATAGCCATATGATTCCATAGCATTGACGAATCCGAGATTAATCGTCCTCTGACTATGTGTTCACTTTGCATTAGTTTTTTCTGTTATTAGATTTGAATATTCATGCACCAAGCGATGCTCTCTATTTTCCATTCATGACGAATATTGCGAAATGACACAGACAGACCACCATATTCCAGAAAGGAACATCCTCCAATTCCGGGCGTATCCAATAATTGTGAGACTCTCGGCGATTTACTCCGCATGTGCGTGGAATATTTACTTTTCAATTTTAAATATCAAAATTTGCAAAGTATTAACAATACAATCGCGATTCTTGGCCAATCTATAGTGATGGCAAATGTCTTTGTCTGACGAACGATATGTCTACATAATTCACCGTATAGTAGGGATGCCTGACCAATTCCAAAACCCAATTAATTGACTTTGCCGCCGATCACTTCCTTTGAAAGTGTGGAATAAAAAAAGTCATTTAATTGGCCAACCCATTACCAATTACCCAATTATTACCCAGATAATTGGTATTTTTCCCCAGTATTGGGTATTGAATTGAAATCACTTCCGTATAGGTGTTGGATCAGCCGCTTGAAGGACCGTCACCTAATGAAAGCTATTGAGCAGAAATTGCCAGACGTCAGGGAGGAGATCGAGGAGGAATCGGTAACTGCCTTGTATATGAAATATAAAAGATAAATTAGCGGGAATATATTTGCTATCATAGATATCATAGTCATGATCACAGAAATATTTAACAGCTGGCCTTACCAGTGGGACCCACCTAGAGTTGTCTTGCGACTGTAAAATCGCTTGACGTGGATTCATCTCTACCTTTTAATTTGCCTGTCCAAGAAGATTCTTTCCAGGCGCAGGACCCCGATGGATACTGGCCGAGTGAGTGTGCGAAGTGGGCTCAAGTCGGGCGAAGATGGGCTGAGGCGGTGCCGATTTCGACATACGGATACGCGTTTCTGCATTTCGCACACTCTCCCGCCTCTGGGAATGATGATTCCGACTCCAAAGAATAGTGACGATTCCATTTTTATTTGCAACAGTCTCGTATCATGTCATGTATTTTGTGTTAACCTAATTGTGTAATCACTGATCATGAAATATGTGCTTTCACACAGTAACGTTGCATTGAATTATATCAATAAAACGCGCCTCTTGATGAGTGGATGATTTGAAGATTTTTGCTCGTTGCTGTAACACTTTTCATTTATTTTGAAATCCTTTTGATAGAATAAAATACCTTTTATAACGTATTCATTCTCGATGCAATCAATTTCCTCACCACTTCTCGGTAAATTTGCCGTGAACCAAACGCGTTTGCGGAGATTCGGCAGACACTGCAGTGTTTGTGTAGAAAAAAACTGAATTTATTTATGAATCTCACCCTTCTCAGCTTCAGCTCGCCAATACCCGTGATGAAATCCGGATTTTGATAGCCGTCCAGGAACAATTTGTTCAGCTTTCGTGAGTTAGCGAACATTTCCAAAATGACCGAAGGCCAGTCAATATCGCCGAACATGAGCTTGACCGGCCAGCCCCACTTGTGGTACGGGTTGACCTGTAGTGAAGGCTTATGCCAAACGGAGAAAAGCATTATTATTAACCGCACTCTCGTTTTGCTATTAGTGCGTGCATGAAGATATAAAAAACAAAAAAAAAGGAAGTATATAAAAAATACCTGGCGGACCAAAAGTGAGCTAACACGAGAGGATAAATCGAGTAGGGCTTTTTCTACAAATATTCAGACTTATTGACCGAGCAATTTGTAAATTTGCCACTACTTCTTCCTGTGCCGAACTTACTCGGGTCTGCAGTCGCGTTCTTCCCCACAACAAGATCCAATCGATTTACGGAATGAGCATCGATGATTGAGCAAATGAATTCTCTGAAATGATTTTCAATTTTGTTTCTATTTTTGCAGTCAAAATATGAGTAAATTCACTCACGTGTGCGCATCCTTCAGCGTTTGATGGCTAAATAATAATGTGTCGAAATTCAGCCCGGCAAATATTTTTGCGGATCTCCACAGCCTCGCATCATCAGCGCACAGCATCATTATCTGCACTGATCCGATCGTTCCGCGAGTCTGAAACAACAACTCCTTTTGAGATCAAAAATAGACATTTTTCAGTTAAATCGGTCTCTGAATTCGTAAATATAGCACCTCCGCTGTTGATGGTAGTCCGCCCATGCAGACTGCTAGTCGAGCCAGCAAGTCTACGTCCTCAGTGTCGTCGACAATCAGGCGATAAGTCTGTAACGGTTTATTGAAGCAATTTTACTCCAGAATGTTCGTGAATTTCACTGCTTGACAAGAGAGCGAAAGCTCAGGAAGTGTCTTTCGCAGGTCAAATCGGCACTAGGTAGAGTTTGAAATACGGGTCACCGTCTCTTCATTTCACACACTATCTCGCCTCTCTAACCGGTGAGAGAGTGTGAATAATGAAGAGACGGCGACCCGTACATCGAACTCTAGGTACTTCACAGTACTCACCTGTACTCGGTGAACTGCTATCCCGGTGTGCTTATCGCGAGTGATTCGATTACACGGCAAATTATTGGTCCTTAATCTCAATTCGAACACATTTGTCTTCCAGATCGGAACATTGAATGAGAAGGTAATGGAGAGGTGCTGAAATTACATATTTGAGCCTGCTTTGTCATATTTGATCAGTCATTTTTCACCAATTCAGCCTAAAATGCAACAGTGCAAGAACTGCCACGCCCACCTGAGTCTTTATTCCCAAATGATCAACGAGTTGAATCGTTTTAGCCCTTCTGGCATAGCTGTCGACGCATTTTTTCAGCGTTTTTGATGCCTGAAAATATAAACAATTCGTGAATATACTAAATTAACTGACCATTTGAATGGCGAACACTGAGGTGGGTGCATAATCGATTATCGAGTAGAGAAGCTCGGCTGGTAATTGTTCAATTGGCGACATCACGGGATTCATTATTTGGAGAGGAAGATGAGCATGGGAAGGGAGAATTCTGCTTTCCGGCGTGCAAACACTATCCTTATCAGTATCGTTGACACCGTCTGAATCAATAATGTGCAAACGTGTTGAATCGTGAACGAATCAACAACTCAGAGAGCATGACTATGCTGCACCTCAGCCATTATTCAGTAAAAAGTGATATCAAAGTTTCTCATGGTTTTAAATATAATTAGCAAAATCAAAGCGATTTCGGACTCGAATGACAATCGTTTGTGTGCAAGAAACGGTAATGCGCATTTATGTTCCTTTTGTACGGGATACGAGGACAATCTTCACGTAGTGACGGAGCACAGAATTCGTGGTAAGTCTAGGATGGGTTTAATTCATAACTAAATTTCTCGTAGTATGAAGTTCCCGTTCAAAGGGAGAAGCAAACACGCGGAATGAAGAGACGAATTGTTCATACTGACTGCTCAATTTCATTTTTTTCATACTGACTGCCTAACCACCGTCATGTTCACTCATTTAAATCGGTACTTCTATTCTCATTTAGTCGGTGTTTCCCCTTCGCATTACTGTGACTACCCTTATTCTATACTCCCTGATCCATCTAACTGCCCCATCTATCTCTAATCATCCAATAATCATCCCGTTTCTGTCAGACTATTACATTGACGTATCCTAGTCTGATAATTTATTATTATTCACAGTTGTTGAGAAGATAATGAAGATATAATTTCCGGTCTTGCTTAAATTATATATAGACTCTTTCACTCTACGAGAGCTCCCTGCTAGGTCAGTGATCAGATCAGAGATACGCATTAATTCATGCCACTGCCACCTCATCCCAATGTCCAGCAACACTTGCCCCCTCCGCTCAATCACTCCCGATGTTAGTATCCATGAGACTCCTCTCGGAGGTGGGTGGAGATGGGTGAGGGGGAGAGGGGGTAGGAGAGGCAAGGAGGAGGGGAGGAGGCCAAAGAAATCCCGGGCCCCTCGCTCCCCCTCTCCCTCTCTCGTGTTGTAATGGCATCTGTTCATGAGCCCCTGCGTGGTTCACCTCCTCCTACTCTCTCCAAACACTACGCTCTCTCGCCGACTAGAGCGGACGAGAGAGCATGCCGAAACGAGAGAGTTTATCCCTGAATACTCTCTCCAATAAGCATACTCTCTCACCGGTTAGAGAAAATCAGAGATCAAGGAGAATTGAGAGAGCCCCTCCCCGGGATCCCGCAAGAGTTCCCCCTCTTTTCGCCTCTCTCTCGATTTTCTCTAGAGAGAGTTAAGAGCTCCTAATCGATCGTCAATATGGGGAATTACGATTTCCGCTTTCCGGAGTGCACTTTTTCTTCGATCATTGCGTCTTATGTTTCAGATGTTCCTATAGAGTCATGAAACGAGCTATCCCCAATCATTTCGAATCATTTATCCAATCAACCATACTGACCGACTTTTGCTTTTCTCTTCTATTTTTGCTTTTCCGGATTGCACCCTTCACCGCGACCATGAAACCCTTCTGCCTTCAATATTGACGTTCTGCGTTTCAATTTTTTTTTATGAATTTACTATCGTTTCTATAAATTACCATCCGAATTCCGGATTGAACTTTTTCTTTGATCTATTCGAAATTGGTTTCAGATAGGGCTCAAAATTGCTCAAATTTAATTTGTTTCAATACCTGTTTTCCGTCCAAACATTATCCATATTTAGTCTTCCAATTTTTTTCGAAATGTTTTTCAGTTTGCGCTCAAGTTCCCAGAATTGACTGGGTGCTTCATGCTTTCTGTATCCAGTTTCCAAATCACAATTCTTCTTCGCTCGGTTATAAACCTCTAATAACGCTGTATTGAATTCTCGCAATGCATTTGCTAGATTTTATTGCTATTGATTATATTGACGGCAAGAAAGGGAACGAAATGATGAATTCCTTGTCACATTCAGACTTCATTCCATCGACTCGAAGCCGGTGATTCGACATCGAGATGTCCGGCGAATCGGCCCAGGACATTGAGGTTTGCTTTATTTTTTTTGCAATATTTTCGAATTTAATTTCAACAGATGAGCAGGAAAAAAGCGATCCTTTTTGTGGGTGTTCCTTTCACTTCTCAATCCACTCCCATAATTTATCGTGCCAGATGCGGCCTTTCAGCAATGGAGGGGTAGGGGTCAATTTAATGGTGATCGCCGTTGAGCGGCGTCGATTCTTAGTCACATTTAGTAATCAAGAGAAGGAAAGTATCGATCTTCAAAGATCAAATTATGATTAACAACTGTCGTTTGATTTCCCCCATGAACCCCATGAAGATTTTGCCCCCATCCTCATCTAGCAATAATTGCCTGAAATGATAAATTGATTGATGATTGATTGACTGTCGTTTCCTTAATGCCAAATGCATGCCATAAGAATGGGTCATGTGGGGGGGGGGTGGGGGTGAAAACATGAAATAACTATGACTTTCCAGGTCTCGATCACCGCTCCGAATCGGTCCTTCCACGCGACGGTGATCGCGAGCGATGTGCAGTGGCAGGTGAGTCGGATTCTGAAAAAAATATTTGTAATCAAATTTTCGCATTCGATTGGCATGTCTTGTAGGTGGGGCTAGTTTGAGCAATATATAAATACAGCTTCAAAAATTGTGGATATTTACTGCAACCATGCGAAGCAAGCGACGTGCAACGGTATTTCAAAAACTATTTTTTTTTGTTGTTTTTATAGAAGGAAACAGCTACCTAAAATTGAATATTGCAAGACTAAGGACTATTGCGCCCCCAGCTGAAACGTATCTGAATTAGCGAGAATTTCGCATTAATCAGAAAAATTAGAAGACCCTGAGGTCATTTTGTGCAGCTAGGTATCAAATTTCGAACGCTTCACGCTCTCCAGAACTCCAGACAGACGATGCTAGTTCCCCGAGCATCCCATTTCACATTTTGTTGTTCTGTCCTTATCCACGACTAGACTTTCAATGGTAACGAAACGACTATCTAGTCGTTTAATAGGGAAATCACCCATGGCTCTCCTCATTCCGCGCTGTCTCTCGTGAAGAAGGCGGTGCATTTCCATATTAAACGACTAGTTGTTTCGTTACCATTGAAAGTCTATCCACGACCAAGTAATGTTTGCCCGAATGTGATTGGTAGGTACTGAATTGAATTCGCTATAAATAAATAATTACACGCAGATTTTTTCCTTTAGTTTCTTCCGAAAATCTGCGAATTCTCCGTTGTTGATCACATTTTCTCGCACTGCAAAAAATTATCTGCGGAAAATCACACGGAGTGTTGGCATCAGCACAATGTTATGGGCTCGACGAAGAATCTGACTCTCTCCATTCCGCACGCTCTCTCGTCGTCTCTGACCGACGAGAGATCGCTCTGAATCGAGAGAGACGAATCATTTGCGAATGCGCGATCATCAATCAACCCCGTCGTCGTTCTTTCCGCTCTGACTCTCTTCGTTCCGCATGCTCTCTAGTCGGTAAGACAGTGCGAGAGAGCGTGCGAAATGGAGAGTTTTAGAGAGATACTCAACTTTTCCCGCCAATCCCCCTCGTTTTTCGCTGTTTTCAAGCGCTGGTTCACTTCGCACGGCAGGAAAGTGATTGCATGAGCAAATCGATTGATCAGAGTGGCGAATCTACTAAAAATTACACTGATTTTTGTTGTTGATAGTTTTTCGAAAAGGGAGGGGATGAAGCATTTGATGAAACGGAAAGGAGATGGAATGTCGGGAATGCACTTTCCGGATGAGTTTCAGCTGCTCCTCAAAGTGCGGACTTTTGAGTGGGCTTCAATGACCAATGACATCTCTTCTGCAAAAAGAAACTAAAAAATATTATACGAAGATGAGCGTCGCTAGAAATTCGGTATCGATCAGCGTTGACTCTTGCGCACTGAAAGAATTAGCGCATAAAGGAAATAATTATTCTGAAGAATAGTAGAGACGCTTCATAGTTTAGCACCTGATCTTTGATCTTTGACCGACCAAAAACTGATCTTTGATCTCAGGATCGCACTGGCGCAGCCGAGCAGCAGCCGCAGCAACCGAGACGACCAATTTGGTCATCGGCATTCGGCGAATCGACGGACATCGACTCGGAGAGCTTCGATCCCATGGTTTGCGCTCATAATTACGAAAATCCTAAATATTTTCCTTCGAATCCGAGAACGCTGTCAAATCGTTCATCGAACGACGAGTTAAGCGAAAATCACGCTCCCATTAGTAATTGGCTCGATATTTGAATGATTTTTTTCCCTGAAAATTTGAAATAGCGCTGCAATCCAAGTCTTACCAGGTGAACTCCGGCACCTCGCTCAGTCAGGACTCGTTCGACGGATTTGCTGTGAGTAATTTATTTGGAAAATAGTCTGCAGATTTTCGAGAATGGCTCTGAAAAATATGAAATCCTAAGAATAGTGCCGGGCTGTTTTCCATCATCTCCCTTGTCTCACGGCGGGAAAGAATTTGAGGGGGTTAGAGTGAGAGACGCACACTTGCTTGAGTCAGCTGTTAGAAAGGGATAACAAGATCAGAGGTGAATTGGTGGATTTTGATCAGGAATGTTCAAATCCAGAGAGCGAGTATCAGATATAACCGGACAAAAACATTTCTCCGAAAATGTGGTGATTATGTCTTCCTTCTTGAGCTGAAGAGATGGATTAGCACACTTGCTTGACATTCACGTCAGCTGTTATTGAATGGAAACAAGGGACGAGATAGCAGGTGTATTATTGATAATAATTCGGATAACAAAGCCAATCGATATTCTGAAAATCTACGGGACGTGCTATCTTTTGTGACTGTGAAAGAAAAATATTGAGCGTACTTCAGGTCGAATTCATCTCCTCCTCCAAGGACTCCGCTTACACAGGACTGGGTGACGCACTGAACGGATTCGGAGGCGCGGGAGGTAAGCTAGCAATTTCTGACTGCTTTAATTACACTTAGAATGGTAAACACAAGATTATGCGCGCCATTATTGGGATAGACACGAATCTCCTAATCACACACTTCGATAAATGAGTCATCATTCAGATAAAATATATTTACAATTAGTGTGCAGTTATAGACGGCGGCATCTCCGCTCCCCCATCGACCGCCTCGACAGCCTTCGTTGCTCCCGCTGCACAGACGGATGCTGTGTCGACATCGATTGGATTCGCCGAAACGGGTGAGTATAGCTGTAGTCGAAGAATAATCGGAATTTTGAGAGTGGTGACATATCTATTTTTTAGTTTTGATTAAAGTTTAAGAGAAACTAGGAAAGTGAAAGGATAAAAACATATTTTGTTATTTTTAAATAGTCGAGATCTAAGTAAACGATGTCCGGGATCCAGACATGCTCATATCGCGACTGCGAAACATATTTTTCAGTCAAAATTTGAAAAACTAGACATAAAAATGTTTCAAGAAAATCAAGAATTTGCAGATCGTGGCTCCATCTCGTGTGAAATGATCACGCCTACGCCCATCCTGGTGGGCAATGGCCATGTCCAGAGTGGAGAGACTACCATAACCACCGGACCTACCGTAACCTCTGCCGATGGAGAAACTACCGTAACCACCTCTTCCTCCACTACCGTGTCCTCCGGGCCCACAGTAACCTCGGCCGGCGGAGAAACTTTCGTGTCCACAGTATCCTCGTCGTCCACGACCACCGTAACCAGCGGGCCTACCGTAACCTCATCCAGCGAGCAGACTACCGTAACCTCGTCGTCCACTACGGTTACGGATGCTACCGTAGCCTCGGGCGAGCCGGCAGCAGTGACTACCGATGGTCAGCAGGCGCCCGGCAGCACGTTCCAGGTGATTTTATTAATGAACAGATTGATATTTAGCAAGTGCATAAAATCGAATTTTTAAAGAAGATGTCGAGCTTTTAGTGAACGCGTGAAACGCAACAAGTATCTAGTATTTTGTTTGATTGAGCAAACATTTCATTTTATCTCAATTAGCAAATAAATAATAATAAATCATTTCAGATGACCCTGGTGGAGGACGAGGAGCACGCGGTGGCGCCGGAGACACCCAGGTCCTTGACTCTCGTAATTTGACGTTATCTCTCGCGCTATCTGACCGGCAAGGGGCTAGAGTTCTGGAAATGTCTGAGAAAATCATCCAAGGGATTACTGTAGGACTACAGTTACTGAAATCGATTATCAAAAAAAAACCGTGAACGAAGGGATTTACACCACCCAGTGATCAATCATCATTAATCAACGCAGTCTCATTCTGTCGACGACGCGACAACACGGGGAAGTCAGAGAAAATCAATGTTTTGCAGCAAGTTACGTGTTAGAGATGCGTTCTAGAGGCAGTTCGATCATTTTTTTGTTTTTTGTTTTACGTTATTACCTGTTATTGAACAACCCGATCCTCTCGAACTTTGAGCACATTGTGAAACTCATTCGGTTCGTCATATTTTCTATTGAAATAGTACGAGTTATTGTTTTGTTTTGTAATAAAAAAATTATAACAAATAAATATATGAATTTTACAGAGACCGCGCAATGTCCATGCATGAGAGATCGATGCTCGCTCACGATCTTCACTCACTCGCGAGCACCATGGATACGATCAAGGATGAGAATGAGGAAGAGGTGAGGGATTATCCTAATCATAAGGAGAAGCTTAGGGACTCGGACGCTAGGGTGATTAGACTAAGGAGGGCTTAGGGCTAGACTAGACTGAGAGGCCATGATTTGCCCTGATTCACCTGTACCATGAACACTGTCAAGGATGAGAATGAGGAAGAGGTGAGGGCTTATCGAGAAGACTTCTTAGGGACTAGGGCGCTAGAGTATTCAGTCTGAGGATATCTTAGGGCAAGACTAAACTGAGAGGTCACGATTTGCACTTGTTTGCGAGTCCAATTGACACTATGAGAATGATGAAGAGGTGAAGGCGATTTGATTATGGCGCCGGGTCTGTTGATCAGCAAGCAGCACTCTGGACATTTTTTTAAAAATACAATAATAGAATTCGTATGATAACAAACGCCATTAAACAATAATGTGAACTTTTTATACAACAAAAACGCAAGAACGAAATCAATTTTTTCTATCACAACGACATACGGAGGTCGCGTGAAACATATCCAATTCTCTCTACGAATCTGAGAAAAGAAGGCGATGAAAATTAAATTTGAAAGACAAATAAACATATTCACAGATCCCGGTCGGCAGTAGCTCGACTACGACAGTAGCAGAGGAGAAGAGACCGGAGGAGAACTATCGTAAGTAGTTTGAGTAAAGGGTAAGGCAAAGGAAGTTGGCATTATCCTCGCAAGGGCGGGCTAGCCACCCCACCGCCGGTTAGCAACTTGGGCGGTAAGTAGTTCTCTTATTGGAAAACTCTTGTCGTGACACAGCCTGTCAGAGTGGATCGAAAACGGCGGACCCCCATTCTTCCCCTCATTTCCCCTCCCTGTCATTTTGCTTGTCATTCTGCTCCTTGATGGGTCGGTGGAGAGAATTGAGAAATGGGGTAGAGAAAAAATGTTATAGCATCTATGAAACATATTTCGAATATTTCTTAGCGCATCAATTTCTCAGTTGATCCTTTTACAACACGAGTGAAACATAATTGCTAAAGATGCGGCACCTTTGCAGGTCTTTCCCCAAACCATTTATACATAGCTCCAAGGTCCGCATGTGTTTTATATTTGACACCTTTAGCTGTAGCCTGTTCTAATGCTCAAAAAAGTAGGTGAAAATAGCGAAAAACGGCTGTTTCGGCCACGCCAATAGATTCAACTCACTAGGGAAAAATGCTAAAAATATGGCACCTGTGCAGAACGTTGCCCAAACCCCTTCCGCATAGTGCTACGGTGAGTATGCATTTTATTTTTCATCCGTACACTTGTAGCATGCTCTAATGCACGAAAAAGTAGGTGAAAATAGCGAAAAACGGCTGTTTCGGCCACGCCAAGAGATTCAACTCACTAGGGAAAAATGCTAAAAATATGGCACCTGTGCAGAACGGTGCCCAAACCCTTTCCGCATAGCGCTACGGTGAGTATGCATTCAATTTTTGCCCCCTTCGCTTATTGCATTCGATAAAGCACGAAATACCCAGCCATTTTCCTTCATTTCACGCCGCTTTCCCCTCTCGCTCGGAGTGAAATGAGCTCTCCCCTCATTAGAATACGTCCGCCGCGACGAACAAAGGAATCCATCCATTCTGACAGGCTGTGCGTGAGCTTTCAACCTTGCTCACTCATTTCCTACGTTTTATTGCGAACAAACGATCATGTTTTCGCGTTTTTTTTTGCCCAGTAGGAGCTCAAAAAACTATATTACATGAGTTGTGAGAATGAACTCGAACAAAGAGGTGGAAGCAAATTGAAGAGCAGTAGCTATTCCGATCATTGAACTACAGTGCGCAATACGGGTCTCTTCATTTCACACACTCGCTCGCCTCTCTGACCGATGAGAGAGTGTGTGAAATGAAGAGAGACCATTACCCGTGTTTCGACTGTACTGAGCACACGATTCAAACGTTGGAGTGAGGTGCATTCGATATAATGGATATTCAAGCGTCGACTTGCTGCACACTCCATTATCGCTGACCTTTCCAAACTCCCCTAATGCAGGAGAGTCCCCCCCCCCACCTCCAATATCGTCGCGGCTCGGGCGTAGATAAATTATTATTATTATCCATTCCAGCCCTCGACCGACGCGTCTCGCTCACGGGCGTGCCCGTATCGGCCACCACTTACATTGCGCCGTCGCAGCCGACAATCTTCGAGGTAAACTGTATGTTTGTGTATCTATCAAAAATGGAGCAGGAAACACGATGAATGCATGAAGACAAAAATATCATATCTTTGATTTTTAACCAAAGTAAAGCTGCCAATGCATTGGTTCTGTGCAATTCCACGTACCTTTGAGACGATTATGAAACTCAAAGCATCTGCTCGAAACTTATGTTCATTTTTCACTGGATCTATTCAGGCCGCTGAGTCCGCGGCTGCCGCAGTTGCAGCAGCAGCCGATGCGGCACCCGCTGCCGACGAGCCCAGCCCGTGCGTATTCTTTTCTGGATAATTTTTTTCAGCCTGTCTATAACAATTTCATCGTTTCAGGTCCTTTCAGCCACCTTTAGAAGTACTTGTGAAACTCTTCTGATTTTTAAACGGAAAAACACTCGTTTTCAATAAAGTTATCATTAAACGACCGATTTACTTGCCGGGATTAGTCAACCCATTCCAGCTATCTCAAGAAGCTGCTGGACGCGCAAGAGGCAACGAGACAGCTGATGGCGCTGCTGGGAGAGAGCACACAGGTAATCTTGTCTCAATTCTATATCGGAAAAGTGTTAGCAACCTACGACAAACAATTGTGCTAGTGTTCTTGGTTTCCACCACTCGAAAACCGTGTTGCTAGAGGTTGTGTGTAGGTGGAACGGTACTACCCCGAGTTGTAAATTTTATTTCGTAAATTCGGTTTCGGAAATCACTTTTTCATAAAAAAAATTTGGGAAAAAAATTTGTGGAAAACTTTATTTGGGAAAACTTTTATGGTAAAAATTGCTTGGGAAATGCGCAATGGGAAGTCATTTTTGGGAAATCTCTTTTCGTAAATATTTTCGCGTAAATAAGTCGTGAGTATGCGCGCACCTTTAGAAGCTCTTTTCCGATTTGTTTTTGCTATAATCGGGTTCACCGCATATTATTATAATTAATTTAATATAAAAATGATACAAAAAATTAGTGTAAACATGAGAAAATTACTTCCAAACCGATGTGCGCGCTCAAGCTGCGTTGCGGTCGCGTCGCGGTTTACTTCCGTAAAAATATTTACGAAAAAAGACTTCCCAAAAATTATTTGTCAATAGTTATTTACGGAACGGTAATTTCCGAAATGAGTTTTACGTTTTTAAACTTCCGATTTTAGATTTCCATAATAAAATTTTTGAGAATTTTTTTTTCAAAAATGTATTTACGAAAAAAAATTTACAACTCGGGGTAGTACCGGTGGAACTACTGGGAGAGAGTTCACAGGTAATCTAGTCTCAACCCCTTATTCAAAAAATATCTTCCAGAACAAACAAAAAAACGGTGCTCTAGACATCTATCATAGGAATGACTTGAGTAAACCCTGTTGGTGACAGGTTCTGAGAAGGGCTGAAGCAAGCATGAAGTATTCATTATTCACAGTTGATCGGAGACAGTTGATCATTGACCAAAATCGTCTTCAACTCCATTTGAAACAATAGTGAAACTCAACTAATCAATTGAACGAAAATATAAAAAAAGCTTTTTTTTTTTTAAAATGAGAAAAAAGAAAAAAAGAATTGACCTCTTTCAGATGCTCGGGACTCTCCCTACCGCTAAGAAAGATGAGGAGAAGAAAGAAGAGGAGAAGAAGGAGGAGGGAGCAGCTTCGGAGGTGACACTTTGGAACTGTTCGATTACGGCGCTGTGCCTTTCCCTGTAATGGGCGGCGAAGACGTTTAGACATCTCGTAAGACAAGTATCATTCCAGACCGCCAAGAAGGACGAGGAGAAGAAGGAGGAGGCTGTTCCTGCAGCCCCTGCAGCACCCACCACCGACATCCCGGTGACGGTGTGGGCGCCCGAGGTACGAATTCCAGTGGAGCTGCTCGTTATAGGTTGTCATGAAAAACACGCTTTTGCCGGGCAGCCATTCACATTTCGTAGTTTTTTATGCATGCAGCTCGAATATCTCGCGATCCTCATTTCAGACCTCCAAGGACGAGGAGAAGAAGGAGGAGGCTGCAGCCCCTGCAGCAGCGCCGACAGACATCCCCGTGTCGCACTGGCTGCAGGAGCAGAAGCAGGATACTGCAACTGCTGCATCAGCTGTAGAGAAGGCGTCAAGCATGACCTTCTCGTCGCAGGTGCGGCTAATTGTTTAGCTACTGAAAATTTGTTTACGCCTTCTGAATCAATCAAACTGAAATCTTCTAGGATTCAAAATGAGAAGTAGGAAAGGTGAAACTCAATAAAATTTTTTTAACGGAAATTAGGAAACAGTAAATTAGTGCTAACTGCAATTCGTTTCTTCATTTCACACCCTCTCTCGTCGACCGAGTGGGCGAGAGAGTGTGCAAAATGGAGACACGGCGGTATCATTTCTCGAGCTCTAATTTGCAGTCCATCCCATCTTGAACAACGCAGCTTTGCGACTACTGATAAATTCTGATCTTCTGATATTCTGAATTTGCAGTTCTCCTCCTCCTCCATCACCTCTTCTACCGGCGCAGTGGTCGGCTCGGCGACGGACACGACGGTGAGAACACTCTCTATACACAAAAGCAAATAGGGAAAGTTGTAAATGTTGGGTATGTTTCGCCGCCTCCTTACCTCATGTGATGCATGTCTAACTGTAGTACATCGTGGATCGACACCTTAAAAATCTTATTCTGGCCATCTAAAACTATCTACAGGCCGTCACTCCCACCTCGCCTGCTGCAGCATCTGCTGAAGTTCCTGCGACCCCTGCGACCCCCACTACTCCTGCGCCTGCAGCACCTGCAGCTTACCTCGCGACTTCTGCGACCCCCACGACTACTGCAGCCGACCTCGTCGTGCCTCCGCCGCCCGCCGGGGCGCCGCCCTCGCCTGCGCTAGAGATCTCGTCGAGACCGATCGATGTGAGTTACCATCGATCTTATCTTCTAAACCCCTTTTGAAATCGCTGTCAAGGCCAGAGAGAGAGCCTCGAAGCACCGCTGTTGGCTATCTAGTGATTACGTGGTTGCAGTTCGGAAATTGTTCAAAACAACATTAAAGAGACAATTTCAGATCACCTTTGACGACGGCTCGATCATTCCTCCAGGCGCTGCAACTGTAGCCGGAGATGCTGCAGCCCCTGAGACCCCTGCAACAGCAGTTGAGATCCCCGTGTCGCACTGGCAGGAGCCCAAGGAAGACGAGAAGAAGGAAGAGGAGAAGAAAGAGGAGATGAAGGAGGATGAGTCAGCACCTGCAGTGACCGCAACCGACATTCCGGTGACGGTGTGGGCGCCCGAGGTACGTTTTCTGTCGAAGGATTGCCGATGAAGAATAGAGATGTGTATGAGGCGGAAGACATGAATGTGCAACCAAAGTTTTCGAGTTTCATTGCAGACCGACAAGAGAGACGACACTGCCGCTGACAGACCTTTCACTCTGGCTGACCAGGAGCCCGCTGCAACCGCAGCAGCTCCCTCTTTCGGTATGTTTAACGTTTAACGGACGTTCTAACAATGAATCGCTCACGTATGCTCTGCACGACCACTGCTACCCAATAGATTGCGAAGCATGACTGTCCCGTACACAGGCGCACCGGCTCCTACTGGAGACGGCACGCAGAACGCTACGATTTGCTCCGCACTGGAGAGCCTGGCGTCCAATATGACCACCGTTACAACGACGGATGCGCCTGTCACGCTGGGCGTGCCGCTGCAACTACAGGTATGCTGCTGCTCTTATCGTGAGATTATTTCCCATTCCACGCGTAGTTGACCTTTGACTACCTTTGTTCGATGGGCGGAGTTAGGAAGAGGCCGGGAGGAGGCTAGTGATCTACCTGCTCTCCTCTCCCCTACCTCTTCCCTTTCTCTCTCCCAGACAATCAATGGTTTGCTAACCAGCACATTGAGTTTGCTGAGCATTTGAAACGCACGATATGTTCACTCAAAGGGTGCCGTTTTCGACGATATGCTTTAGCGAACACGATTGAATAGAACATCCTCGACAGGCTCTTAATCAAAGATTTGTAATTCCCGGATTTCATGTAGATGAGACGGAAAAGAAGATGGTAGAATAGTTTTATAGATCGCGATATTGATTGAGATACGGTAGACACCACGGGCTCACTGAAATGATTCTAATAATAATAATTTGTCTACGCCCGAGGCGCAACGGGACCGAAAAGTGACATTCATAAGGTTGAAAAGCAGGAAAAGGGGTGGGGCACTCTCCTGCATTAGGTGAGTTTGGCGAGATCAGCGGTAATGCCTTTACCTTAGTACCTCCTTAGTACCTTAGTACCTTAGTACCTTAGTACCTTTACCTCCAACCTTTAGCCGGCCGCCTCACCCGCCCTCTCGCCCGCACCGTCATCTGCAACTCTTGGCGTGGAGGATGCGATCAGGGACAGATCGGTGGTGATTACTTATGCTTATTTATGAAATGTTGAACACTTCGCTATGTTTTGAATCGGGTGAGTTTCATGAAAGTATCATTTTCCAAGATGCTCACTCGACTTTGATAACGCAGAGTAACGTAGAACATCAAACTCATAATTCCTTCCAACTTCCTTAGTCTTGCCGCTGCAGTTTCTCGGGTCAGACCACAGTAGCATTTAGACGCCCACACCCGCCTCGTTGCAGCACGACTCGACCATCTCCTCGCTCACGGTGGAAGCGGGCAGCGATAGGTGAGTTTTTGCTGCGTATTTTATAGTTGATAAAGTTGTCCTACCCTACTTTCTCCGATCCTTTGTGAAAACTAGCCGAATCAACGCACGCAATCATTCTGAAATAGGTTTTTTTATTCATCCATATAATCGCCCGCCTTTCCTTGTACTGTCCAATCGGAGAGTGATCATTTAGCCAAGTTCTCCACAATGATAGCCCAATTCCAGACTAGAGCTCGAGAAATGATATCGCCGCCTCTTCATTTGACACACTCCCTCGCCCGCTCGATCGACGAGCGAGTGTGTAAAATGAAGAGACGGCGGTATCATTTCTCGAGCTCTATTCCAGACCCACGCCCGAGCCGGGCCAGGAGCGATTCGTGACGAACGCGGAGCAGAGCGAGGCGACGATTACGAAGGTGAGTAGAACAAGAAATACGGGTCGCCGTCTCCCCATTTCACACACTCTCTCGCCCGCTCTGGCGAGACGAGATTGTGTAAAATGAAGATACGAGTACCCGTATTTCGAACTCTAGTCGAAAACGAATGAGTTTCATAACGAGCACTATCCCTTACATTTATATTCGGCACTTGAAAGAATGGGACTATGCAGCATAAATAGAGATAAGTTTCATCGCCGCATCATCTTCCGGTGAAGCCATTCCAACTTCAATATATTAGCAATGTACACTGGAACAACGATAATAATTTTACTTAGTACTCCATATCGCTAAGTGCTTTTTATTTTCGATCTATTATTTCGTTGAGAAAACAAAAATTGCAAGAATGGGATGTGTTTTCATATGTTTCACTTTCAAATCATCTTCCCTTCGTGCCCGATTATTTCCAGTTTTATGTACATCGGGCGGTGCAAAAAATTCAATAAATCCTGCTCAGCCCCCATCCCCTTCCCCTCTTCTCGATGCATCTCTCAATTCTGAGAACTATTCAACACTTGAGAGCCCAAATTTAAAAAGTCCAGAAACGTTTCATCCCTGCTTCATATTCCGTCGAAGCCTCTTCATCTTCAATAACTTTGCAGTGCCTAGTTGGACAATAATATTATTTATTTTCCAGTCCTCTTTCTCCCTCGAGTCGTCCACCACCTTCTCCTCCTCGACCTCTTCTACGGATGCCGTCGTCGGAGGTTTATCATATACTGCAGCCGTCCCCTCGACCGACCACTACACCCTGCCCAGCGTCGTGCTGCAGCCGACAGAGAACGGCGCTGTAGCTGCAGCTCCTGCAGCCGCGCCGGCTGCAGCTGTGCCTGCAGTGGCTGTAACGGAGGAGCCAACGGCGGTGAGTTCGGGGTATTTTACTCGCTAACATTCGAGGGACCATTCCGTGTTCCATAGTATTTTGAGAGCGAAATTGTAAAGTTCAAAACGTTCTTAATCGATGTAAATATCTTCAGGGTATGTGTTTTGATAAAACGTCATTCACATTTTTTTCCATATCTGATAGATCTTGTAGCGCCAGGAGGAAGATTGGGATCTTCGTACTTTGATAAATACCATGAAATTTGATTCCAGCCCATCATCGTCGGCGGCGACGGCGTTGTCACCACCACTGCCCCGCTCTCCCTCGGGGTGCCGCTGCAGTTGCAGCCTGCAGCCTCCCCTGGGATTTCCCCGGCCGCCTCGTCGACTACGCTCAGTCAGGATGGAGACAGGGCCGTGGTGAGTACTAATCGAAAAATCTGAAGAAATTTGGTTCTTTTGTTAGACCTGCCAGGCCCCTTGGGAAAACGCTATAACAGTAAATAGTATTAGAGAGAACAATGCTCACGCAGTCAGGAAGGCCGCGGTAAGTTTCCATCCATCGAAGTTAAATGTGTTTCACAAGGTTTTCTTATCCTTTTGATGATCGTGTAATTTTGATATCGCACAAGCACGAGGGGATGTTGATTCACATCTGAAAAATAATTGCAGACCCCCACACCCGCATCGGTACAGCATGAGTCGACCATCTCTTCTTTGACAGTAGATTTGCCGTCTTCAAGGTATCATTCAACAACAACCTGTTCAGCCCTTGCTTGCGGATGGCCCGGATTTAATAGAAAATAAGGCTTCATACATGTGCGCACGTACGAGATCGGCAGCACAGAGTCTGGATTCCAAACCCCATTCGTAGCTGTATCCATTGTATCCAAATTCCATTCTTATCTGTTCTTAGCTGTATTCTTAGCTCTATCTAACTTTTTCTTTTGGATTCCACATGTGTGCGACCTTATCTCATACTAAAGACTAGGGTTGACGAAACGGAACGAATTCCGGAAAATCCGAACTTTAAATTCAATTATCGCCTCATTGCGGAGCGGATTAATAATAGAACAATGGCCATTCCGGAACGAGAGTCGACTCGAACAAAGAAAATAATTCCTTTGTTCGACTCTCGTTCCGGAAAAGTGGAGATAATTGAATTTATTGTTCGGCCGTTCCGTAAGCCGAACGATCAACCCTACTAAAGACTAGGGCTGTCAGGGTGAAGAAACTGTCTCTTCATTTCTCGTACTCTCTCGTCACTCTGACCGGTGAGAGAGTATGAGGAATGAAGAGACGGATTCTTCATCCTGACAGCCCTACTAAAGACCTTCAGACCCACTCCGGAACCCGATCAGGAGCGTTTCGTCACGAACGCGGAGCAGAGCGAAGCCACGATGACCAAGGTATTTTTATTATTCACCAAAAATCCTGGAATATGAATTGTTGATTTACGAATTTGCAGAAAAGAAAACTTATGAAAGAAAACGTATCTTCCTCATTTCGAATATGTTTCATGATTTGATCAATTCTTCCAGATTTTCTAAACTTTAGGAATTCTTTTTCACCTTTTTTTAAAAATAATGATTTCGAAATATATTTTAATTACAGTCCTCCTTCACGCTCGAGTCCTCCACCTCCGTCGCCTCCACCGCCACTGAGGCAGGAGCAACACTTGGGGATTCCGGAGTCGGAGTTACTGCAGTCACCGACCACTTCATGCCGGCGACCCATGTGGAGCTGCAGGCGGAGGCCGCGAGTCCAGCGCCGGTAAGCCTATTATTTTGATTTATTTTCTGTCTTCTTAATTTATTCTTTCACAGCTAGCAAAATACCAGAAATTTTTAATAGGTTTCATGGATGGATCATGTTAAACCATCTTCCAAAAATAGTAATTCTGTTCTGATCCTCATTAGAAACAAAAAATTTCTAACGATGACTACACAAATTAGATTGTCCATCTGCTAGTTGGCTCGAATTGATTTAGAGATCGATTTAGCAATGAGATGGGTTCCACTCAACTTTCTTGAAGGAAACGGTAAATCAATATTCTCGTGCCACATCCGATGTAGAACATTAGATCCATTTCCCCATTGCAGACGCTCACTCCCGCCGTCGTGGACGTGCCCGTCGAGATCGTGCGACATCTGGACGACGCCGCAGCGTGGCACTCGGCGCCCGCCGGCGCCAACGACGACGCCACCGCCGTGCCCATCACCATCGCGCCAAGCGGCGGCCCGCCGCCTCTGGCGCGCGAGCCGCCGCTTGAGGCGCGTGAAGAGGCGGCCGCGCTTCCGCGCGGACCGCCTCCGCTCGCGCGCGAGGCGGCCGAGGAGCACCACGCGCTCGAGCGCTCCGTGATGGTGGAGCGGCGCGTGCTGTCGCCGGACAGCGCGGCGGCTCACGCCGCGGCAGCTGCGCCAGCGCCGCCAGAGCAGGAGCCGAAGAAGGACGAGCCTGTTCAGGTTATCTTTTATCTTTATTTCGGCTCGCGTCAGGTTTGAAAGCGATTGAATTTCACGACGATGTTATCTCACTACGTTGCCGGAACTTATCAGTGGCACGGACGCTCAGGCTGTATCAAAAAATAATATTATCGTGCTTCGTTCAGGCACCAACTCCCGCTGCCTCATCTGATCCGGCCCCACTCACAGTCGTGCTGCAGCCCGCAGAGTCTGCAGCTCCTGCAGCAGCTGCAGCCGTCGACATTCCGGTCACCGTGGAGCAGGCACCCGCTGATCCGGCGCCTACTCCTCCGCCTGAGGCCGCCTCTCAGGCTCCTCAGGAGCCGGCTGCCGTGCAGCAGGCTGTGCCGGTGCTTGCGTGCGAGCTGCAGGCGGCGCCTGCAGCAGCAGATGATGCAGCACCGATCGCGTCGTCCGTGCAGCAGGAGCAGCAGGCAGCTGCGGCCGCGCCTGCAGCCGATGCTGCAGCAACATCGTCGCCGACGACGGCACATGCGCCCATCTCGCTCAACGGCACCTTCCAGGTAGCCACTTTATTGTATTAGTGTTTCGCAAATGCAGCTAACTAAGCATCATCGCTCATTCAAGCAATGTTTAACAAACATACCCACCGTGAAGCATATCTGAAACAAGAATGCCCAATTATAAATTCAGATCACTCCATCTGAGGAGGATGTCGCCCATCCGCCCACGATGCTCAGGTAATGTTATATTCCATTTCTATGCTCTCATTTGCAAATTACTTGCCAGACTCAAGATGAATAGCAGGAAACAGCAATGATTTTGTCATTTTCAGGGACCGCGCCATGTCCATTCACGAGAAGTCGCTGCTCGCGCACGAGCCCCTCTCCGGCTTCCAACCCGGTCTGGACGCCGTCGCCGAGGACACCGAGGTGCACGTCGCTTCAGCAGTCGACCGGAGACGCGCCTCCGTCGCGCCCGGCATCGACGGCGTACCGACGTCCGGCTTCCAGGCCGCGTCGACCTCCTGCCTCTTCACCGTCGACGAGGCGACGCCTCACGACGAAGAAGAAGCGTCGACGATGCCTCCCTCGACGGCATCGCCGTCGAACGAGTCGTCGACGACGACGACCGTCGCGTCGTCCATCGTCGACGTGACGGCGCCTGATGAGGCGGCCAAGCCGCCTCCCAAGGCGCCCGGAGTGCAGTGGCTGACGGAGAGCGAGCCGGCGACTACAACTGTGGAGGCGGCTGCGCCGCCACAGCAGCAGCAGGTGAGCAGCCATCCCAATTATATAATATTTGACTCATGACGCATCGTGCGCAGGAAAAATTTCATAGGCGAGAAGACGCTTCAATAGATACATCTGAAATGCACAGCCTGTCAGAATGGATGAATTCCTTTGTTCGTCGCGGCGGACGTATTCTAATGAGGGGAGAGCTCATTTCACTCCGAGCGAGAGGGGAAAGCGGCGTGAAATGAAGGAAAATGGCTGGGTTTTTCGTGCCTTATCGAATGCAATAAGCGAAGGGGGCAAAAATTTAATGCATACTCACCGTAGCGCTATGCGGAAAGGGTTTGGGCAACGTTCTGCACAGGTGCCATATTTTTAGCATTTTCCCCTAGTGAGTTGAATCTCTTGGCGTGGCCGAAACAGCCGTTTTTCGCTAGTTTCACCTACTTTTTCGAGCATTAGAGCATGCTGCAAGTGTACGGGTGAAAAATAAAATGCATACTCACCGTAGCGCTATGCGGAAAGGGTTTGGGCAACGTTCTGCACAGGTGCCATATTTTTAGCATTTTCCCCTAGTGAGTTGAATCTCTTGGCGTGGCCGAAACAGCCGTTTTTCGCTAGTTTCACCTACTTTTCGAGCATTAGAGTATGCTGCAAGTGTACGGGTGAAAAATAAAATGCATACTCACCGTAGCGCTATGCGGAAAGGGTTTGGGCAACGTTCTGCACAGGTGCCATATTTTTAGCATTTTCCCCTAGTGAGTTGAATCTCTTGGCGTGGCCGAAACAGCCGTTTTTCGCTAGTTTCACCTACTTTTCGAGCATTAGAGTATGCTGCAAGTGTACGGGTGAAAAATAAAATGCATACTCACCGTAGCGCTATGCGGAAAGGGTTTGGGCAACGTTCTGCACAGGTGCCATATTTTTAGCATTTTCCCCTAGTGAGTTGAATCTCTTGGCGTGGCCGAAACAGCCGTTTTTCGCTAGTTTCACCTACTTTTCGAGCATTAGAGTATGCTGCAAGTGTACGGGTGAAAAATAAAATGCATACTCACCGTAGCGCTATGCGGAAAGGGTTTGGGCAACGTTCTGCACAGGTGCCATATTTTTTAGCATTTTCCCCTAGTGAGTTGAATCTCTTGGCGTGGCCGAAACAGCCGTTTTTCGCTAGTTTCACCTACTTTTCGAGCATTAGAGTATGCTGCAAGTGTACGGGTGAAAAATAAAATGCATACTCACCGTAGCGCTATGCGGAAAGGGTTTGGGCAACGTTCTGCACAGGTGCCATATTTTTTAGCATTTTTCCCTAGTGAGTTGAATCTCTTGGCGTGGCCGAAACAGCCGTTTTTCGCTATTTTCACCTACTTTTTCGAGCATTAGAACAGGCTACAGCTAAAGGTGTCAAATATAAAACACATGCGGACCATGGAGCTATGTATAAATGGTTTGGGGAAAGCCCTGCAAAGGTGCCGCATCTTTGGCAATTATGTTTCACTCGTGTTGTAAAAGGATCAACTGAAAAATTGATGCGCTAAGAAATATTCGAAATATGTTTCATAGATGCTATAACATTTTTCCTCTACCCCATTTCTCAATTCTCTCCACCGACCCATCAAGGAGCAGAATGACAAGCAAAATGACAGGGAGGGGAAATGAGGGGAAGATTGGGTTGTCCGCCGTTTTCGATCCACTCTGACAGGCTGTGAAATGATTTGAGATTTTGTTGTTTGTCAAATGCAGGAAGGGGGGTTCTACACTGGACACTTTGTGCCTCCGAATGAAGTTCAGTGAGGGGTGAAACTCAATTGACTTGCTCCGTTCATTGTCTTCTATCAATAAGACTCGGGGAGGCGATTTGCATGTCACTTGATTCGGCTTCAAATGAGTTTCACATTCGGCTCATATGCATTGAAATCCTCGAATTGATCAGTATGATAAAGAAGTAGAACATATATAAAATATTCTTTTCTAGGCTGCTGCTGACTCTTCCACGATTACAACCGCTCCTGCAACCGAGACCGCACAGGTAAAGCACATGACGAGTAGACTTTCAATCGTAACGAAACAACTAGTCGTTTACTAGGGAAATGAACCGCCTTCTTCACGAGAGACAGCGCGGAATGAGGAGAGCGATGGTTGGTTTCCATTATAAACGACTAGTTGTTTCGTTACGATTGAAAGTCTAATGACGAGCACATCTTCCTGAAACTAAATTATTGAGAAGTTGTGTGAATAGAATGAAAAAGAACACGAATGAGTTTCACATATGGACTAGGGTTGGCCTGTCAAATAAGAATTTCAAGAACTTGAACTCTAATATGGACTATATTTCGCCATCTTCTAGTGCATCTAATGTGTTGGTCATTCCGTCCTTCAAAAATACAAATTCCCGCTTCCAGGTCGCTCTTGCCGCTGGCGCGCCTCCAGCCACTCCGAAGACGCCTACCGGTGTATCGTGGGTCTCCGAGCCTGCCGCGCCTGAAACTACTGATGCCGCGCCCGCTGCTGCGACTGATGCTGCTCCAGTAACTACTGCCGGCGCTGGAGAAGCGGCGCAGGTAGGGATTATTCAATTGAATGATTCTTGAAGCCCAGAGACTTCCCCAATTCCGTTCACTAAATGATCATGTTCAGCCTGTCACTTCCACCGAGGCTCCGCCTCTGACGCCCAAGACTCCCACTAGCGTATCATGGACCACACAGCCAGCTGCTGCTGCTACTGAAGCGGCATCTGTCGCTCCCGCTGCTACAGGCGTTCAGGTATTCTTAAGTCTTGATTTCTTAGCATCCAACTAGATAATGTTCAGACCGCCCCTGCTCCCGGCGCTCCACCTCAAACGCCCGCGACTCCCGGAGGAGGCGCCGCCTGGATCACCGAGCCTGCGCAGCCCGCGGCTCCGTCGCAGTTTGAGGCGCAGCCTCAAACGCCCAAGACCCCAACTGGCGTCTCGTGGACCTCGGAGCCTGCTGCTGCTCCCGCTGGATCCACTGAAGCGGGAGCAGCTGACACTGTCCAGGTATATTGGTTTTGCTAATTTTTAATGTCTGCTAGCATCCTCTTTTGTCTTTTCGAAGTCTTTTGTCTAGTCTCTTCCTAGCAGTTTCTCCAATCTTTTCGTCTCGTAAACCATGTTTCACTTTAATTTATTCTTTCTTAGATAACAAGCGCCTCATTTTCAGACTGGTTCATCCGACGCTCCGCCTGAAACGCCCAAGACTCCCACCGGCGTCACATCGGTTTCGGAGCCCGCTGCGCCTGCTGCAGCTACTGAGGCTTCTATCGCACCTGCTGCAGCTTCATCTGATGCAGTACAGGTGTAGATTAGATTCATTTGCTTGATCTTGACGTTGACACACACACACGCATAAAAGGTTGAAAAGACAGAACATTGTGTGCTTTCAGGCCGCTACATCTACCGAAGCACCACCGCAAACGCCCAAGACTCCCACTGGAGTGAGCTGGATCTCGGAGCCAGCCCCGGCTACACCCACGGCACCTACTCCTGCGACCACCACCGAGCAGCCCCCGGCCACTCCTGCTACTCCCGGAGGCGTTTCCTGGATTACCGAGCCGGCTACCACGACGCCTGCACAGGCAGCGCAAGAAGCCCCTCCTCAGACGCCCAAAACTCCGGGAGGAGTGGCATGGATCACGGAACCCGCGCTGCCCGCTGCGCCGGCGCAGGTTGAGGCGCAGCCTCAAACGCCTTCGGCGCTTCCGGCGGCGCCGCTCTCGCCGTCCGTCATCAACATTACCGCTGGCGATGGTGGCGTGCAGGCGGCGGAGCCGCCCCGCACGCCTACATCTCCAGGCATCAAGTGGGCGAGCGACAGCGAGCGGACGGGCGGCAATGTGGCGGCGGCGGGCGCGCCGCCCGCGCCCGCCGAGTCGACGTTCGTCGTCAACGCGCCCTGGGAGGGCGCCGAGTCGGCGCCAGACGCCGACGGCGTCACGTGGATCACGGAGACTGCAGCTCCAGCAGCCAGGGATGAAAGCGCGCAGCGCCCTCCACTATCTCGAGGCGATTCGATGAGAAGGTGTGTTTCACAAAAGTGTTTTAAGCTGGTGTTGTGACTGAATTAGTAATGTTGGCAAGACCGATATTACAAAAAATAATGAGAAATAAATTGAAAAAGTAGTAATTTGAGTTCGAATCGTGTCTTCATTTTACGCGCTCTCTCAGCGGTCAGAGAGACGAGGGAGAGAGAGTGTGAAATGAAGAGACGATTGTCAGTATTTCGAAATCTAGTAGTAATTTTGCAGTGAGCGCGACCCGAGCACCGCAACGGACATCACCGTAAGGGAGGCTAGTCCGCAGAAGCGAGCGGTGAGAGAGTTTTGTTATTTCAATGTACCGCGATCATACTCCGGCAATTTTATTAAAAGAAGCACGATTATCTAGTGTATCATAGTTACGTTTTGTTCAAAAAACCAGCCTGCTCAAAATCGATCTTGTGGATTCCTTAGCACCTTTAACCCCCGCTTGAAACTCATCCCAATCTCATTCAGTTTGTGGCTCACATTTCGCAGATTGAGAGGGTGAATTGAAGAATAGCTCTCGATCCCCCTCCTCCTCCCTACCCCATCGATCAGCCTAGGCTAGAGATTGCTCTGAATTGCGAGACGATCGCCGCTTTTCGAAAACACCGCCCGCCCCGTCCAGATGTGAGGGATTCAACTGCAAGGCGCGAGAAATCATCAAATTCCCTTCCCACCCTCCGACTCGGCCACCATCTCTAGACAGGCAGAGACAACGAGAGAGCACGCGGAATTGAGAGAGTCGCTCCCTTCGATCCCTGCTTTCCCAGTTGACTACTCCGCAGCATCGGCTGTGTGTGACAGTTGTTTCTTGATTCTGAGTCTCTCTCTCAATACGTTACACCTCCCTCAAGTCGCCTTAGCCTGAAAAACTGCCGCTCTAGCGCGATGAAAATCAGCCTAATAGCGACGAAAGTTAGCCCCGAGCGACCGGAGGTGAGTTTTTTCAAATATATTAATTTAATAACTATCTAAATAATAATAATAATATTCAGCTCGCCCCCAGCGTTGGAGCCGATGACGACCTCACCAATGGCGTCACGCAGGAGGCACTGGTGATTTTTAAATTATAATTTGAAATTGTAACTAACAATAAACAGAAAATCGACCTTGCACGCTACATTAGACTTTCTTGAAAAAAATATCAAAAAATGTAAAGAACTGTCGCCAGTTACGACTTCGTTCTGCTCGAACTTTGAGAGGGCTAAAGGGCTCAAATTACCAGGCACTAGGGCGCACTGACGGCAAAAAGCGGGAAGTGCTTCGCATTCTCCATTCCTTACATTTTGCTACTCCCTCTCAAGTCGATGTTTCTATCTTTATCTATCCTTCGCTATAGTATAGCAAAAATAATGTTTTTTATCACGTCAGAACGTGGAAATTATCATAGTAATCTGTATCCCAGGCTATTTTTAATGGCCATTGCGGCACTACAGGGCACCAAGGTCCGCAAGCTCTCGTGGGCGGATCAACAACCGTCCGTCGCCGAGGATTCATTCTCAGCCGCTATTGATGAGTCAGTTTTGATTTTTTTTGTTCTGAACTTATTGGCTATATAATGTCGCTCAGAATTTGACCTCTTCATGAAACATATTGTGAGAATCAGAAGAGGGATTCACGATTTCATCTGATGAAAAGTTTGTCGCGCAGGATCCGAATATGTTTCACAATCCATTCATCTATCTTTGGAGACTGAACCTGATCAGTATTAAACCATCACGTAGAACCATCCAATATTTTTTTAAATAATAAATAATTAATTATTTAATTTCCAGTTACGAAAAGAAGCTGAACGAAACTACCGCTCAAACGAAGGAATTGGTCGATCTCCTCTGCCAGACTGGAAATCAGATCACGGAGAATAGCATGAAGATGAGCGATGTGTACGTTTTATTGTTATGTTTTTTTTTTCATATTTTTTAACTCTATAATTATTTAATTTGAACGAAAAAATGTGTTGAGATTTTCTTTAGCAGATTCAGTTACGTTTCACTAGTCCTTCTTTTGACCAATGGAAGAAAAGCGGGGATATGTCCACGACTTTCATCCTCTAAAAAATAATAACAACATATATTCCTTTCCAGATTTTCTGACGCCGTGCAGGCCTCCGTTCGATCGATGCTCGACCAGGAGCGGAAGGATAGAGCGGCCGCTGTGTTGTCGCCTATTGCTGAGGTGCTTTTTCAATCAGATTAGAGCGCTGGGGAAAGCAAGAAAGATGGAAGTATAGTGGTGCGATAGTTAGAAAAAAATTGCGTTTCCGCTCGGGTCAGAGTGCTCGGGAAGCTTGAGAAATGGGAGAAATAGCGGCGTGGTGCTGTGATCAGGAGAGGAAGGACAGAGCTGCGGCTGTGCTTTTCCCGATTGCTGAGGTTTTTTTTCTTAAATAAACCAAGATACTTTCTAATTTGTAATAGTATTAAGAATGGGATGGTTGTTGCGAATTTGGTGGTAAAAAACGTGGCCCACTATTGAACAAGAAAAGGATGGCGATTGAGCTGCAACCAGGTTGCTCCCGATTGCTGAGGTTATTAATTTCGCTACCAACTGCATCCAGTCCACATGCAGCCGTCATTTTTGTTCAAATAATGCTAAAATTTGCTGTGCTATTTTTCAACTTGCTAATGTTGAACCTACTTTGAGAACGGTGAACCGCTCAGTCGCGAGCCGCCTCCACAACTCGTGGCCGGCGCTCTGCCGCCCAACGTGGAGAGCGTGATCGTCAGCTGTCCGGAGCTGAAATACGTTACTGGTAAGCATTTTGTCCTTGGGAAGCTGTTCATCCGCAAAGCACTGTTTCTCGCGAGAGATTGAGTGTCGGAAAATGAGGGCCATCATTGAGCTCAGAGCTGCAATGCGTTACTGGTAAGCACATGCTTCTACCGATATCAGCGTTAGCACAGTTGCTACTATTATGAAAAAGAGATCAGGTCATATTCAACATGATGTAATCGATAATTAAATATTAAATTAATTATTAATTGCTCTAATTTGAGGTTCACTCGTGCTCGAGAACGCTAACATCCTCGTGACTGACGAGGAGTCGGGACTGTTCTTGTTCACGCTGGACAGCAAGGTTGTTATCATTTTAATTACCATAATACTGCAAACAATTTTTTTGTGTGGCCTTGACTTCTGAAACAAATCACGATTCGAAAAAAATTGTCAAAAGATGCTCATTATGCTAGCTGATCTACTGTTGAAAAAAACTAAATATTTCCAGGTTGTTCGTCACGTGACCAATCCCGCCTGGAAGCGCGCCGCCAGCCCAGTCATCTTCAAGGACCGATTGAAGAGCTATATTCTGGTGAGTGATCTTTGATCTTTGATCTCTAGTTTACAATTTATAGGGGCCATTGTACAGGATGACGAGCCACATTCTGACAAACGAGAGTGATTTCTGAAGAAATGTTCATCGACTGTCTTTTATTAATACATAAATTACTCAGGGGTTGCAAATACACATTATTGCAATAAGACGAATTGGGAATGAACAAATTTCGTAAAGCATACCTGAGCATTGGAAATGTGGATTGTATTTTTTTTAAACTTTTTAAATCTAACTAAATTTGAATTTTCAAGATCCTGATGGACTGCAAGGACACCGAGGACGGCGCGTGGGTGCGACACATTGTGAGGTTTACGGAGAATCTGGATTACATTGAGAAGGTTAGTAGAGTATTTTATTTTATTTTTTTATTTCAAACAGACTGTGAAAAATAGTATTGGTTTTGTATTCACAGGAATTGAAAGATACATCATTTCTCCTCACACGGACATAATCTTATAACTTGATTGAAACTTAACCGGAATCAACTGAAAACTCCACTTTTACTTGCTCTGTTTTGCCATCCACTCCGATAAAATCGACCCACGAAAAAAAATTCTCTCAGGTGGAGTGTCCCAAGTGGATTCGCGAGAAGACGCTGATCTCGGACAGATTGGCGGTCAATCGATACGAGAACATCTACTACTGCGCCAATGGAGAGGTACGGTATAGCTGATCTAGGGAACTGTAACTTAACGGCTGGAATTCATCTGAAAAAAGGTAATATATTTTTTTACGATTAGATCTAAGCGGGAACCACGCGCGATAACAACAGTAAATACGCGGTAGTGAAAATAGCTCGCTATGATCGAAAAAAAAACAACATTTTTTAGCTGTTCTCCGGTCTCTACGAGCTCGCGCCAACTGGCAAGTGGACTGAGCTGCTGTATCGGTGCGTTGAATACTTTGACTATTTGACATCCAACATGAAAATGGTTTTTGTCAAGAACTATTTCATGTTTTCGCCAGTGCGCATTCGAATAGATTTTGTTAGAACCTCTATCGAAGTGACATTGATCTCACAGATTTCCCCAAAATTAAATGCATTATATGAAACATATCTCCGAAATTCTCCAAAATTAAAAATAAAAATTTCTCCGAAATTAAATGCATTCTATGAAACATGCATCATTTAGCAAAGTCAAACAGTTTTTGTTCAAATCACGCAAGATGCAAACTTAATTTTGATTAATTGGTTAAATAATAATATAATTAATTAATTTCCAGTCAGTCCGAGTCGTTCATCGACATGCTCGCCTTCGCGATCATCGGGCCGATACAGCAGATTTTGATTGTGGAAGGTGAGTGCATTAAAAACAACAACAATGATGAATGTATTTGGTAGGCTATAGTTCTGTAGAGAATTGCAAAGTTTATATTTTTTCCAAAAAATAACGAATCATAATTGATGATCACCGTGAAATCATACTTTGCCATGTCGATGAAACACAACTCAACGATTTCCGAAAAGATTATTGCATCCTCCTCTGGAGCTCAGCATGGCAATTATTTTACGAGTTTCAATTTAATTATAATATATTTTGCCAGGCCGCCGCGATCACGTCCTTCTCTGCTCCATTCGCGAGTCTGTCTGCGTGGAAGCGAGGAGGATGGCCATTTGTGAGCGGCCGGGAGCCCTTGCGAAGGATGAGAGCGGTGAGATTGCCTGAACATCGAGTGAGGGGGTCATGGGTAGGGCTGTCAGAGTGAAGTATTCGTCTCTTCATTCCGCGCACTCTCTCACCGGTTAGAGTGACGAGAGAGTGCGAAGAATGAAGAGACGGATTCTTCACCCTGACAGCCCTAGTCATGGGGATAAACGATAAAATCAAGGAAGAGTATTCGTTAGCGCTAGGGAGTTAACGAACCGGCAAAAAAAGAAATATGAAAATATAAGAAATTTTAAATCTCGTTGAGTCGTATGATAGTTAACAAGAGTGCTGGACGCTTAAAGAATGACCAAGTTAAAAGCCACCGATAAAAACCAATAATAGTAATGCGATTCTCACGCCCTATTTATTGCAGGCCGTCTCTTCGTCATGAACCGATCGCAGGCCGCCGTGCAGATTGTGGACACGCGAGTGTGGGCGGCGTGCAGGAACATGGCACTGGTGGATAAGTGAGTTGAAAAATTGTTTTTGTTAAAGAGGTATCGTGCGTTTCAAATGCTCAGCAAACTCAATGTGCTGGTTAGCGTATTGATTGTCTGGGAAAGAGAGGAAGGGAAGAGGTAAAGGGGAGGAGAGCAGGTAGATCACTAGCCTCCTCCCGGCCTCTTCCTCCCTCCTCCCTCCACTCAGTTCGTCAAAGGTCAGCTACCCGTGGAATTGAAAATAATCTCACGATATGGCAGCGGTATGATTGGAGTGAGTTTCGAATTGGGCTGTGAGCGGGATATGCAGTATCCTTGTATTTGGGATATTTCTCGTTGAATACAGCAGGATTTAGACATCGATCTCTTCTTTTTTAAATTTATTTTTTTTGTATCCGGAAAATAAGAAAATACTGTTCTTGCGATAGATCTACTGTTTTTCAAATTTTCGTGAAACATAATAAACAACAATTTAAAAAACTATCAAAAAAACTTTCTCCAGATTTGTCCCTCACTTCTCCGCCTCATTCGGAATGCTCGTAATCCCGCAGAAGAAGGCAGTCAAAGTGCACAAATACGCCTTCGAATGGGATGATTAGGCTCGGCGCCTATTTTCCTCCCACTTCACCATTTTTTTTCAAACTTTCACCTTCTTCTCTTGACGAAAGGTATTGAAATTGTGCTCATCACCGTTTTTAGTTATATTCTCGGTTAAACGAATGAAAACCAATATCTAATAGATCCCCGAATACTTGCCATATTCTCGGTTGGACTCTACGTTTAGTCCTGTCGTGCGATTGTTCGGAGTATTTTCGACGATTTTTGTAACATATTGTGCCATTTTCACATGATATTTACTCGAATTTAAGCCCAATGAAAGTGTATTTCGGATAAATGTGTATGGAATATTCATGTATCGACAATATTTATGGCACATGTGTGTGGAACAATCAACATTATTAAAAAAGGAAAAAAAATATTCAATCCTGCCTCTTCTCAAGCTTAGTCTTGATCGGGCAAAGGACGGAGGGCACGCGACAAAACGGGCACGACGTACGGTGTTCACCTGAAAAAATATCGCTTTGAACTCTTGCTTGTAATCAATTATTGATTTCTGGAACCTAATAGCATGAAAGTTGAAAGATCGAAATTGTTGAAATGAGCCCACCCCTATCCTTTGAGTCCACTATCAACTGCACGCCGCAAGCTCCGCAGACGGTGTGGCCGCACCCAGAGAACGCGCTCATCTGTAAATAAATACAATCAAACATGAAATTGTAACTTTTTTTTTGACTGAATACGATTGACTCACATCAAGAGGTGCTTCGCAAGCGCAGATTTGACACGATTTTTCCTCGAAAAGCTTCTTGAACGGCGTAGGCACCTGAATCCATTCAATTTAGCGGAAAATATTTGAAAATTAGCTAAATCATCATCTATCGTTGTAAAAAACGAAGAAACGTTGTTGGATTGTATAATTGTAATTCTATCATAATCCAACTTATACTCACCTCACACAATGAGCATGTAGTCTTTCCCTCAGCGCAGTCGCTACAAACTGCATGGTAGCACTTTTTGGACCATACGCGTTGCTCCGGATCGGCATATCCGCACGCGCCACACGAGCGGTCGCGACGGTGCGCGTGAGCTCCAGTAGATTCACTGAAAGTTTGAAGAATAAATAAAGACCAAGGAAAAATGTACTCACCTCTCCTTGTTAAGTTTTCGCAATCTGGCTGCAAGGCTGGTCCAGGCGTTGCGGGAGATGATGTTAGATTTGCTGGCAGCAGACATGATTAGATGAGTGTGGCCGGTGGTTGACTTCAGCGGGAGCAATATGAGAGTGAGGAGCGGTATTGACGAGATAGATAGGAAAGCTTTATATAGGCTACTTGAACTTAAAGCTTCCGATCTGGTCCGTTTATGACTTCCAAGAATTGAACTCTTGAAATGAGCTTTCGATCTCAGATCGGAAAAATGCCAGAGGGTCAGTCATGAGAGAAAATCAATTGAATGGTTAATTCTGAGAGTGTTTTTATTCCAACATTTATATTAATTATATACATTTTTGTTCGCAGTCGGTCAGTCACAGAATTTACCTTTATTTGGCTCTATGTATGTATTAAATAAATATTTGTAGAGGAGATATTATTTATTAATCAATTTCATTATTCCTCGCATCCAGTTTTGATCGGGCAAAGTCGGGATATTGTACGACAGAATGGGCACGAGGTCCATTGGTATCCTGCAGATTTATGTACTTGTGGTTCGATTTTTTTTCTAAAGCATCCGAAAAAATGCTCGGTTTCTTGATAAAATTTACACAAAAGAATACGAACATACCTTTATCCATAGATTCCACAAATAGCTGCATTGCGCAAGCTCCGCAAATTGTATGACCGCAAGCATTGAATCCGCCCCACTGCAATGAGATTTTAGTGAATTTGCTATTCTTTTATTAATGAACAGTGTTCTTTTTTTGGTGAATCATTATTATTTTTATGAGGTAACCCAAGATTAAGAGAAAAATTTTACTGACCCGAATCGGAGCTTCACAGGCGCAGATTCCGCATGACTTCTCCTCGTAAAGTGGAACGAACGATGTAAGCTTCTTAATTCTTTAGGAATCTCGAAATATATGGTTACGATTCGGCTCACCTCACATAACGGGCACGAGTCTTCACCAACCGTGCACTCGCGACAGACTGCGTGGTAGCAGGCTGTCGAGAGGAAGCGCTGCGCCGGCGCTGCCGTGCCGCATCCGCAACACGCGCGGTCGCACTCGTGTGCGTGTTTTCCCGTTAATTCACTGGAAAAATGCGTCAACCTCATCATAAATTATAAAATAAAAACTCACTTTTCCTCGTCGCGCTGGCGAAATTCCGCAATGCGGCGGACTAGGACTGTACGGCGGGGGTCATCGGAAATGGGCGCTGCGGCCATGTTGTCGTGTAGAGAAACAAGGCAGAAAGTAGAAATTCGGAATAGGAAAGTGAAACAGGAGGCGTACTTAACACTGTGAAGCAACAGTTGAGATATCAAGGACAAGAATGACAATAATTATAAACGGAAGCCAAACTGGAAATTCGAGATCGGGTGCAACCATGTTGTGATGTTTTCCTCTTCCTAATGAGATTGACCAGGGGGAATGGAGCAATTACGTTCTCATGCGAGTGCGATCGACGACTTTTCTTTAAACTAATTTTTTTTATTCATTAATAATAAAATGTTTCGAAACCATATCGGTAAGTGTTCAGAATCGTTCATTCCTAGTTCACATGAAACTCAACTGTTTTTGTTTTTTTATATTTTTTACAATACAATACAAAGAAGTTATAAAAGATAGGCGGTGAATGTGATTACTACGTTTATTTATTTTTATATCTCATATTTTGCTCGTAAACATTTTTGATCCGGAGTGGAATAGATTCTACTCGACAGAAAGGGCAGACCAGGCATGATCCTGAAATTGTTTTTTGCATCGATTGTTACTTCCCGTTTTTTTCCAATGTTTTTTCTTAAACTATTTCATAAGAAAAATAATTATAATAAAAATAACTGTTCTTACCCTTATCTAAATACAGCTGAATGCAGCAAGCCCCGCACACAGTGTGACCACAACCGATGAATACGCCCCACTGAAATATTCGTATCGTGCGTTTCAAATGCTCAGCAAACTCAATGTGCTGGTTAGCGTATTGACTGTCTGGAAGAGAGAGGAAGGGAAGAGGTAGGGGGGGGGGAGAGCAGGTAGATCACTAGCCTCCTCCCGGCCTCTT